>JAODPA010081433.1:0-12463 GCA_025585075.1 Nepenthes mirabilis | reverse complement strand
TAAATAAAAATATTTATATAATATATTAAATATTATTCATTAAATTTGTATTGATTCTAATGGGTATAGCCTTCCAGTATAGGGGTTAGTGATAAGTATAGCCCAAGATAAGCCATCTTAATACTCAATTAAATAAAATGTCCAAATACCAATGACCAAACAGAAAAAAAACCACAAAATAAATCGATGTGAATTGAAGGATACAATCTAAATAGTCAGATATTAAGATACAATCTTAACGGCAAGATATTAAAGGATTATAATAAATCACTCGATGACCTAATGCAGAGGGCAACTAGAATGGTTCTGTGATGGGTAGCTAAGTGGCCCCATCATTGAAGCGGGATGGCCATTACACTCGACAAATAACGCCTCTTGTCACTAATTTAAAGCGGTATTATGTATACATATTTGATGGATACGCCTATAATGGGTTGGCCCAAAAACGAGGAACGGCTCAAATCCACAAAGACCTATATACATCTGGACGGTCAATGTCAATTGTTGACCGGACGAAAGGTCAAGTAGACGAACAAAACTTAATAACAGAACGGACTGGTCCACAAAAATGGTCAACATTTCTATTGAATGGAAGCGCTATAATAGGCCGGCCTAAGAGCTAACCTCACATGGGCTAAGCCCAATTTGGCCCACACTTTCGTATTCGACCTGTAACGATCTCTTCTCCTAATTTCACGCTCTTCCAAAAGATAATTTTCATTATAACGGTCATTAGTAAATTCAGCGTACGTCCCATGAGGAAAGCGTCAAATTTCCTTATTGTCTACAATAAATTCTAATAGTTATAAAATACAGAAGGAAAGCAATCTGCCCAAGGAGTCGTTACCACGATTAAAGCTCCCATGCAAAGAAAGAAAGTTATCCCAATATAGCGCGAAAATCAAACCTTCCTACACAAAAAATGTCACCCAGTAATGCAGTTATAAAAGTCCATGGAGTTATCGCTCCGAGACATTTAATCTCAGACAAAAACGCTCTTAATATTTGCATACAGCGGCCTTCATCATCAAGTTCTCTCTCTCTACTTCAAAGCTCTCATGATTTCAATGAACAATTCGCTATTTCTTACCACGTTCCTAGCGAACATGGTGTTAAGAGTCGACGCTCCTCACAAACCCGCATAAACATCTCTCAACGAGAACAGCCCACTGTCCCGAACACTTTCCTAGCATTCTCATTCCATTCATTTCTTTTACCTTATTGATTCGAAGGCTGTTTACTAACTTAAATGTCGGAGTGTTTACAGTGGGATAACCTTCCGCTATCACCTGACCTGTCGTTTGTTGTAGAGGTGTGCAGGATCTAGATTCAGTGGATGGAGTTGGATTCAAATGATCAACTCGACCCAAATCTGTTCGAATTTTGGATCCAAAACGTATTAGTATCGATATCAAATGGTGTTAAGAGCCGGCGCTTCTCACGAACTCACAAAAGCCTCTCTCAACGAGAGCAGCCCACCGTCCCAAACACTTTCCTAGCATTCTCATTCCATTTATTTCTTTTACCTTTTTTGATTCGAAGGCTATTTACTAATTTAAGTGTCGGAGTGTGTACAGTAGGATAGCCTCCCGCCGTCGCCTGACCTCTCGTTTGTTGTAGTGATGTGCAGGATCCAAACTCAGTATATGAAATTGGATTCAAACGATCAATTCGACTCGAATTTGTTCGAAATTTGAATCCAAAACATATCAGTATTGATATCAGATGTAGACTGGCCAAATGATGCATTTGACTATAAATAAAATCTCTTCCCAAGTGATGGGAGGGGAAGAGAAGGAAAAACAGAAAAAAATAAAAAAAGTCACTCCATCAGCCAAATGTACAAAAAATAGTATAGTCCTCTAAATATGTATTCATCCCCATCCATAATAATTTTTTACATGTATTTCTTAGTATTTTCCAACTTCTAATCGAAAGATCAGTAATTTGAATGTCGAAAGATATATTGAGAAGTAATTTTTGTATATCTCTTACATATAGTTTCTTTTCTTCTAGTACACCGGATCTATCTTCTAAATTACAAAGATTTTACCCGTTATCATTCAAACATTTAAACAAATCTAAGTAGCTCCCTAATTCGTATGGCACTCCAGATTATTGGATCGTATCAGATCCAATGGAAGATATCCTCATTTAAAATATGTATAATTTTAGGTTGTATAATAAAAATTCACTTTTATTAGTCTAACCTATAATAATAAATGATAGAAATTGATGAAGATCTTCTTCAATGACTCGTGGAAGGGAGAAAGTTGCTGATATGGAAGTGTACGTCTGGTTCAAAGATAGAAATTATTGTGAAAGATCTAATGAAGGAGGATGCCTGACTGCAATTCAAACGGCTCCTTTAATAATCCGACAAATCAAATTTCATGCAGTTAAGTACACAAATAGCCATGGCGTGTATTTTCTGTGTACAATTTAAGTGGGCAGAGTTACGTGTAACTTTTTCCCTTAGAATTCAAATCGAATACTGACAAAACTCCTGTTGACTCAGTGATGGAGTGATGAGAACGGGGCAGATTTCAATTATGGACGGGAACAGATAACTGCTCGGAAAATGATATCCGTGGACGCAAACACAACAGGACGTTGTAGACTTTTTTGCTAAGAGAGATGCAATTACTTTGCGTGTGTGATGCTTCGACAGGCGTCGGCGCTGCTGAGAAATGGCAATCAACGCCTCTGTTGTTGGTTCGTCAGATCCCCAAATTCCACTGTTAGCAAGGAACATCGTTGATGGTGCCATCGATTACAAAGGTCGGCCGGCCATCCGATCAAAATATGGACGCTGGAGATCCGCGTCCTTCATCATAGGTAAATGCTGCATCTCGTACAATTGCTCATCCAAAAAACAGCTCCATTTGGTTTGCCTGAGAAAATTTAACTTCGGAAAATATCTTCAAACAAAAACGTTTATCTTCCCTCTTTTTTGTCATTCCTCTGATTTCTCTAGTTTGGTATTGTTGGTAGTAGAATGCTAGTGATGGCGGGGTTGTGAAATGTTGCTTTTGATAGTAGTGGCGTTGCCATGGTGAGGTGGAGTGGTGCTGTGGTGAGTACTATTAGTGTTGGTGCGGATGGAGCGATAGGCAGCGCGGCGATGGTTATAGTAACAGTGCATGAGTGGAAATTCACAAAAGAAAAAACAAGAATATGTTTTCCCAGTATTTTTCAAACCTGAAAAGATGTTCCATCCAACCAAAAGGAGCCTAAGATTTCGAACTAAATAAACAGACGGTGGATATTGTTGATTTCAGGGTTTGGTGGTGGTGAATGTAGGTGTGGAAATGGCGGAGAGGATTGCATACTACGGGATAGGATCAAACCTAATTACCTATTTGACTGGGCCACTGGGACAATCAATAGCAGTGGCGGCGGAGCATGTCAATGCATGGATTGGGGTGTCCTCTCTGCTCCCACTTTTGGGTGCTGTGGTTGCTGATTCCTTCCTGGGTCGTCACCGCACCATCGCCTTCTCTTCCCTTGTCTACGTTCTGGTCAGTCACCCTTCCTCTACCTACTATTTTTAGCTTAACTTCTCTCGTTTACGGGGCTACTGTAGTTGTGGATGATTCATCTCTAGTACTACATTATTGGTCGTGTTTCCCAGGGTTTTTAAGTGTCTCTAGCGCCCTTATTCTCGGAGGTATTGGTAGGATTATTAATTGCTAGCTTTGTCCTTTTCTTTCTTGCTTAATGGCATGTCCTGCTTAGTTCTGGCTAAGCAAAGGGCTCCTCTCTCTGTTGGTGGGGACAAGAAAAATAGAACGAGAGGGATGGGCTTTCTGTTCATTTCAGTCACCGCTGGGGTTCTTCGCCTCTAGATAGTATCTGGACCCCAGTGCCTTGGCCCTTGATGAAACAACGCTACCTGCTTGAAGCCCACCATAGGAATAAAGGTAAGATATGTAGCACTCACCCGTTGTTGTCTTGGGATATTGTTTTGTCCTCTCAACTTGTATTAGTACTTCATTTAAATGCTTTTTATATCATAAACTTGTCCAAGTCAGACTCTTCTTGTTGCATATGGGCATCAACATATTATCCTTACTAAAGTGAACAGTGGCTTCGATGGCCTGAGTAACAGTTGAAACCTGACTTATTATTGATTTACCTGATTAGCATGAAGATGTGCTTTGGAATGAGTTCTACACGTTGAAGATGTAAGAACAACTGAATGCTACTTGTCATTTTTATGGGTTAATTGAAAAACAGGGACTAGGGTTACTAACAGTATCAGCTATGATGCCTTCCATCAAGTCTTCTGCATGCGAGAATATAATCCAAAAAACATCATGTTCTCCTTACAATCTCCAAGAGGTTATCTTCTTTTTCGCTCTATATTTAGTGGCAATTGGGCAAGGCGGGCACAAGCCTTGTGTTCAAGCTTTTGGAGCTGACCAATTTGATGGACAAGATGAAGATGAATGCAAAGAAAAAGGCTCATTCTTCAATTGGTGGTATTTTGGTTTGTGCATTGGTCCTTTATTATCACGCTCAATATTGACCTTTGTCCAGGACAACTTGAGTTGGAGTCTTGGATTTGGAATTCCATGTATTATCATGGTGGTTGCCCTGGTTGTTTTTTTGCTTGGAAATAGGACTTACCGGTATAATGTCAAAGGTGAGGAGGAGAACCCATTTCTGAGGATTGGTAGAGTATTTGCTTCAGCAGCAAGGAATTGGCGTTCTACACCTCCATCTGTAGATGTTGAACAGGAAGCTCAAGGAATTCTGCTTTACCATGGCTCTCAACAATTCAAGTAATGGAAACAACCTCTTTATTCGTTGATTTATTTACTTGGCATCAAGAAGAAGAACATGTATAAATTCCTCACTCTTTAAGATGGGGGCCTGCCTCATTTCTGCACCAATCTTTATTTATTTGGCATGTTACTGGAAGTTTGGTTTTTGACACTTAAAAGATGTCACAGAAGAATGATATTTGACTGGCGATTCTCATAAGAGGTGTTGGAAGATGGTTTTCTAAGTAGAAAAATTGGGTAGCCTTTAGCGGTTATAGTTTTGACCATTTATATTATAAAATACTAAATTAGCAAATATTCAAGGCACATAAAAATTATTCGCCTCTAGATACTATAAATATAAAATACCAATCCTACTAATTCAATATTACCAATATACGTAATAAACAAAGTGCAGATATAAATTAACATGGGATGTGATGATGAATGGAAACCTCAAGAACTAAATAGTTATTGAGTAAAATCCTTTGAGCTTCTTGAGCCAGTTAAAATAAATCCACAATGAAAAATTCAATTTACTGACCAAATGGTACAGACGACTAACTCGTAGCCGACTTACTCTTGAAACGTAGCTTCTACCGAATGACTTATCAAATTTGCTTTATAACAACAGAATCAGACATATTCCAATATTTTCTTAGACTTTACTTCACTACCTTGGGAATAATTAATACTTTAAGAACTTCAAGATCCAAGCCACTGATAGAATTCCGAAGGCTCAATGGTTTGTAACAAGTGTTTGATGGTGGTTGAATAATTTTGGGACAAGAAAACCTTATCTTTTAGATCACAATTCATGGAAGATGTTGTTTTTCTTTTTCCCCTCACTTTTCAAACTCTTCTTTTATTCTCTTTTCATATGAGTGGCACTTAGTTCAAAGGAAATAAGTCTATTTATAAGAGAGGTTACAAACTATGATAGAAAAACGGGGAACTGCGAATTCTACACACTAGCGTTCAAACGTTGGATCAAACGCTAGCTTAAATGCCACAATGCGTATGCGCGACCGATTCTATTAATTTACATACGTGCATGATACAATAATGCATATGTGCAACTCATTCTGTTATAAGTGTATGTGCTCAATCCAATGGTTGAAAAGCGCAATGCATTTTATTTTTTGCTTAGATTGTATGAGAGCTCACACTAGCATTCAAACATTGACTTGAACACCAGCACACCTCTCGACATTTTAAATATTTTTGAGCACCCAATTATTTTCAATTTTGATGAGCATATTGAAAAAGGATGTTTCGTCCCAAATTATATAATAATATTTCTATCCCGAGTAAGATTAGCGGAAGCAGTATAAAATCAAATATTCAATACATGTAAAGAATATTTGTATCTAGATAAAATGAACAACTAACATGCATAAAATGATATAAGACAATAGGCGACAATAAAAATAGACAATTTTTTGATGACAAAGAAAAAACTCGATACCCACGGTAATCAAGAAAATCCTTTCGAGTTTCAACGGATATCCACTATGAAAATCAACTTACAGATCGGGTGGTACCGACACGCTAACCTAGCCGACTTACTCCCGTCTTGTGATCCTTACTAAGGAACTCTTTGGATTTACCCGTGATAACGGAACCGAACGCTTTTCGGTCTTCACGTCAGTCTTCTATCTCGAAGCGCTTGAAGGACCAACCACCACTGGATCCCCTCTCTCACAATACCCACATCACCGACAAAGGTAAAGGGTAGGAATGTTGCATTGAAAAGAAAGGGTGATGAGAAAACTTATTAGCACATGAAGCACAATGAAGAAAGATTGATTTTCTCAAATGGAGCGGGAATCATCGATTTAACGGAGGGAAAGAACTATTTCTCTCAAAGAAGCGCGCTCCACAATACTCAATCAAAAGTTATGGCAAATGAACATCTTTACTCACCGATACAGATCTGCCGTATCAGATAACGTCCAAATTCTATAAGCGTATCCAAGCTACTGATTTGAAAAGATAAAATATAAAAACGTAAGTTTAAAACTCAGCAAGTATCAGATATATGTAAACAGTACATATAAATAAGAAGGAATAGATCACACATCATAATTGTGTAAAATATAAAATACAAGGTCCATGAAATCTCTGAAAATCGAGGAGATGTCGTGTACTAAATCGTCGTCCGTATCAAACAGTCACTTCGGGACATAATCATAATAAATAACGATCCGATCAAATCTCATAGACGATATCATATTATATGATTCAAGGTTATATTACATAATCACGACCGTCACCACATCCGTGTGGGATACATATCATCGTCCGGATCTAAATCTCATATATCATATGCTGAAATCAAATGAAATACCATAACTAAAACATATAAATATAAAACATGTTCCGGAGCTTAACACATCAGTATGTACGAGACATTCCTATCGCTCATCCGTGGGCCAAACCACGTATCTCAAATCGTAGTTTACGCAATACATGCAGAAATATAAGGCATGCACGAAATCGGAGAACCAAAGATCAATAATACCAACTTGAGGAAGGGTTACCATCGTCCGGTAACCACAGCTATATCGGCTGCGATTTAAGTCAGCAACTCCAGGCTCAGTTATGATTTAGGCTAGTAGCTCAAGGCCATATATTAGGAACTTACTCACTATATTTTACCACCCGTGATTTTGTATACAATTTCAAATTTTAGTTATATATTAGGACGTTTGAATATATTATTCCGTTAATTCCTTACGATAGTTCTCATTTAAATTCACAGTGAGGCAATCAGTTACTAAATACCTCAACCTTCCTACAGGCGAAAGGGGGCCACATCATATACGTCCTTGTCAGGACTAAGCCTTCCCGTTGGGAACAATGCCGAAACTCATGCCTCGGATTACATATAACGACTCATCAAGTCTCGAACCACCACAGTCGCGTAGTGACCCCGCCCCCGACAGCGTGCATGTGGACCAATGTACGACCTAGTTCATAGTTCTACAACATACGAATATACGGATATACATATATACCATCTGGGTATCCGAAAATCCTCCAAATCATAAATACACATGTAAAACTACCGCACAACCAGTAAAAAGTTCATGCATGTACATAATTAATAAATTTTGGGTATATAAAAATATATACATATTCGTAAAAATCTCCAATAGTAGCTAAAACACGTCAGAAATTAAACCAGACCAATGATAGAATTAGAGGATACTTGCCTCGATTTTATACTCTGTAGATTTTAAGAAAGGATGCTTCGAAACACCCGATTCGGACCTTTCTCTCTCCTGCCTCACGCGTAACCCCCGCGCACGGCCTTCTCTCTCCTTTGTGCGGGTTGCTGCCGCCGCTCCACTGCCGCTCCGCCTCACATGGCTATCACCAGCCTCCCCGACATCACCTGCGAACCCCCTTCGCCGCCGCTTCCTTCCCTGGCGAGCCCATCTCTCTCCTCGCACGGCTCAAATGTGTGATTTGTCTTTAACGGCTCAAACGTGCGAGGACCCTCGGTTGTCATGTGTGATTTGTAAAATATCCCATGTTTCGTTGATAATTTCACGCACAAACACCCATCAAAACTCATTAGGCGAGATTGCTATAAAAATGGCAAGGATGCTCTTATAAGCTCATTGTTTGACCATGTGGCCACATCTTTAGTGGAGGTGACCTCATTTTTAGTATTGGTGGGAGGAGTCCATCTCTCCATAGATAGCCAAACGCGTTTGTCTAGCAATTTTAAAAAGGCTTCCATGTGAACCTTCCAATAGATATTATTATTTTTGTCGAAATAAAGCAAATTCGAGAATGAGTGACTCGTAGTCATCTAGTCAAAAGGTTTAAGGATTGAGAGTCTCTAATACCAATTGGAAAAATGGGTAGTTCTTATGATTATAGTTTCGATCCTTTGTGCTAGAAAAGACTAAATTATATAAATATTTAATACACATAAAGAATATTCATCTCTGAATACTACAAATATAAAATATCAATCATACTCATTCAACATCACAAACACATACAATAAACAAAGTGTAGAAATAAATTAACACTATATGGGGAGATGAAGGAAAATGTCAAGAACAAAACAGTTCTTGAGTTAAACTCTCCAGGCTTCTTGAAACAGTCAAAGTAGACTATGAAAAAGTCAACTTACAGACCACGTAATACCAACATACTAAATCCTCAACCAACTTAGTCCTAACACGTGACCCTTACCGGAATTGTACACCTTCTAATCTTCTTTTAGACTTGACCTCTCTGTCTCAAGAACGGCCAATACTTTTAAAACTCCGGGATCCAAACTACCAATGGAACTCTGAAAGCTCACCGGTTCGGAACAAATGGAAGAGGTTTTTCCTTTTTCTTTTCACTATTCTAGCTTTTCTTTTCTTTTTTTTTCTTTTCGCATGTGTGGTAGCTAGGTCAAGAAAAAAAAGTCTATTTATAAGTGAGGCTAAACACTAAGGCAAAAAAATGTGAAACTACGAATTCTGCACGCTTGCATTTGAACGTTGGATCGAACCCTATAATGCATGTGCGTTATTCAACAACGCAAGTGCGCGACCCACCATGTTAATTTACGTATGTGCACTATCCAATGGCATACTTGTGTGACTTGTTTTGTTACTGGCATATGTGCACGATCTAAAATAGACGTGTATGATCCATTCTGTTATTTGCTTATATTGCGGATGAGTGTGAACACTGGCATTATAATGCTAGCACGAACGCCAGTGCACCTTTGTGCATTCCAAACGTTTTTGAGCATTCGATTATTTTTAACTTTGATAACCATATCCTAAGTTACAATGAATCCCAGATAATAAATAAAAAGACTCAAATACAACTCGATTGAAACCAAATTTTATCACGAAAATAAGCCAATTAAAATAGACCTAACACTAAGGATGCATAATTTGAGACAAACAATATTTGATGCCCTTCCTTGGCTGATGAAAATTGTTAGGCAAGGGCTTAAGATTCTGGTTGTACTCTGCATGCCCATATCGTGAATTCCCCCTCGGGGGTAAGAAGTAACTAAGCATAAAACCTAAAATGTATGCAATTTAATTATGATTTAAAGTGTTTCTTGGCATTTGTATTATGCTCAACATGAAAAATCTATGGCATTTGGTCAAAAAGGCTATGCTGCCATATCAATTAACCACTTACCCCAGAAGGCAATCATGTGAAATATGTAGTAATTGACCACCTGCATTCCTAGCCTGCTTTGAGTTTACAGTAGAGTCTCTCATGCTATGTCGAATCATATCTAATAATGTGTAGCTTTTCCTGCTTATGTAACTGTGACAGGTTCCTCGACAAAGCTTTGCTTACTCCACATGATTCAAAAGACAATGTGAAAATATGCAGCACCGCGGAGGTTGTAGAGGCAAAGGCAATACTAAGGCTCTTTCCAATCTGGGCAACAAGCTTAGTATATGCAATTGTGTTTGCACAACCATCAACTTTTTTCACCAAACAAGGAGCAACCATGGATAGATCAATCGGGACAGCTTTTTCTGTACCAGCCGCTTCACTACAAGCCTTCATCAGTCTCTCTGCTATTCTCTTCATCCCCATCTACGATTGTATTTTCGTTCCCGTTGCACGAGCTTTGACTGGTAACCCCTCTGGCATAACAATGCTTCAGAGAATCGGAGCTGGGTTGTTCATATCCATCATATCCATGATTGTTGCTGCTTTGGTGGAGCTTAAGCGGCTCGAGACTGCCTTTAAATACAAGCTCATTGATCTTCCAGAGGTTACTGTTCCGATGAGTGTGTGGTGGTTGGTTCCTCAGGATGTCTTGTTGGGTATTGCAGATGTGTTCACCATTGTTGGCTTGCAAGAGTTCTTCTATGACCAGGTACCAAAGCAATTGAAGAGTGTGGGCCTTTCCCTTTACATGAGTATATTTGGAATTGGTAGTCTTTTGAGCAGCTGTGCTGTCTCTTTCATCAATGGAGTAACCACTGGTGATGGGAGAGACAGTTGGTTTGCAGATAATCTGAACCGGGCACATCTTGACTACTTCTACTGGCTGCTTGCTGGGCTAAGTGCTGTAGGGTTGGCTCTCTTCATTTATTTTGCAAAATCTTATGTTTATAATGGGAAAAGTTCTATATAAGTGCTTCAAGCCTTATTATTGAACTCTAAATTTGACAGCATTGATATTCTCTATTCAATTAGCATAGATTGTCAGGGAATATGATCATGTGCTACTCATCTCCTCGTTAACTCGTGTTATACAAATCTTCCCTTGCAGATCAGCCAATGCTGTCCCAGTGTAGTAATGTACCTAGTAGTGTACTAGTTCTTAGTGTGGGGCATGACCCAGATTATATAACAATTCTTTGAGAAATCACAATCACTAATTTTGTTGAGACCCTAAAACCAAATCTCAATATCAGTTAAAGACATCAATATTTGATCACTACTAACTACTAAGGCATTTAGCGCATCACTTAAAGCTTAGTGCTTGGTGATCCACAACTTATATTGGTAACCCACACTTGAATTATGCAAATTATATTCACCATAGTGGTAATGAAAAGGAATGACTAATTTTATTCAAGTAGCTCAATGTTTAAGGAATCCTTTTTTGGAGTGTTGTTATGGTCTTTCAAGTAGATAAGCTCTCATATTCACCCACAAAATAGAATAAGAAGTTAAAAAATAAATAGTGGAGATTGAATAGCAATTTAAATTATTTTATACAATCTTCTCTATTTTTTCTTTTTGATTTCTAATATTAACCCTTAGATAAAAATTGAAACTTATTTATTGGGAGGATTTTAACAACTCCAATTTTTTGTTGACGTGTTGCCATTCATCTATGAACTTCTGTGTGGATCTATTAGTGTTAATGAAAAGATGAAATGTCATATTTTTTGCTGGTATTCTAAGAGAGTCTGCCATTTTGTTTTTTTTTTTTTTTAAGTTCAAAGCACTTGTTTGATCTTGATCCTTTTGGAGTGTAAAACAGGCTACACTGGATCTGTGTTTTTCTTATATCACTCTCTGGGTTAATGGCAACTGAGTTTTGGAATTATTGCTGCAAGTGCATCAAGATTATATTAGGACATTGAATGGATAGCTGTGCTGAATTTGGGTTAATGGAACTCAAAATTTCTTTCAGAAAATTGTGGTATGTGTGGGGTATGAGTTTTTAACTGTTGAGAAAGAGTATTGTGTTAACTATAAGTTAAATCAAATTGCATTTCTAGTTGATAGTATTCTTTCATTAACATGGAAATTGTGCTGCTGATCCATGAGGAAGTGTTTCAGTAACATCAATTACATTCTTGGAGGATATTGCTTTAAATCAAACAATGATTCATACAACTGAGCATGCTTTTGTGTCTTGTATACTGTTGATGCGTGTTCTCAGTAACCATGACAGAGTCTTAATTATTTGTGGAAGGAATTTGATCAAGTATGCAGCATAAGTGAGCTTTGAAGAGGCAAAAAGGCTATTGATGCTGTTTCCGGTGTAGGAATTTTGTCCTGAGAAGTTAAGCTTGCGAATTACCATGGATTCTTGCTCTAACGAAACCATAGTCATTTGATCAGCTTCTCTACCAAGAAAAAAATTAATGCAGTTTTATATAAAAAGTTTTTTTCAATTAAAGAAAAAAACTATTAATTTTTTGGCAAACAAAAATGTTTTAGTATAATAGTGATCAACATTG
>JAODPA010081422.1:0-26321 GCA_025585075.1 Nepenthes mirabilis | reverse complement strand
AGGTATAATTCTAGATATTTTAATATAATCTAATTATACTCAAGAATAAACTAAATAAATATGAAAAATAATATTTTTGACATCCCCTCAATGGCTCTAACCCCCATGTGTTTAACACACGATCAGTCGATAAAGAGGAAGCCAGCTGGCCCTTTAAGGTTTTAGATTGACTTGTAGTTCCGCTAGCAGGCCTACTAGATTGATCATGAGTTTGCTTCTTATTCTTATTAAATGACCTTATAACTTTTATCTTCAATGAGTAACATGTAAAGTACACAGCCAAGTAATAGGTCTTGAGTACTGTTATTTATTATCATCATTAAAAGATCTAAGCAATTGCGACAATTAAACTACCTGAAACCTAAATGATGAATCACCATCCGCTCATTGAACACTTTTATTATTCATTTGGTTAATTATATTTTGACGGTCCTGCAAACAATTACTTGTGCTATGCTGAAGTATAATTGAAAATGTGGATATTACAATGCTACATAGAATAAAAGGGGAATGAAATCAATAAAAGATCGCAACAATTGTTTAATCAAAGGCCTCAGGTTTTTTTTTTTTTTTGTTTTGATTAAAATTTCCCATTCATCCCCGGCCCCACTACCGTGAAACAAGTGAGTGTGAAATCCTTATGAAGCAGCAGAATACCATTGTTTTTTTGGTTTGTTTTTCATATTTTGAAAAAAAGGGTCAATTTTTTTGTTTAATTAAAAAATTGTTAAACAAAATTGATGATATGAAAAAAGCAGGGGCATGATGAATGTGCAAAGGGCATAGGAAGGTTCAACTAAGCATCAGCCAATTCTACCCCACTACTAGATGTGTTACCGGGGTTTCATAAACTGCAAATACAGAATACAATTCCCAAATCCGAAATGAAGCAGTAGAGACGCATACAAGAATTAAGCATCCAAAGAAGAAAAGAAATAAATAGATTCTTATGCACAAGTGCTCAATCATACAATATGAGTGACAGGGATGATAAACTATCCAGCAAAGAATGAAATCAATGACAAGCAAGTCAATTCATCACGATGATAGTAAAGTAATATCAAATCAGTGACTGGGATGTTTAAATGATCGAGCAGAATTTCAAACATGTTATTTAATAAATTTTCAGAAGTAGCAGTACTCTTAAATCACCTCTCTATGTTGAAAATGAAATTAGGCAGCATACAAATAAACATGAAAAGTGACCAGAGCATTAATAATCTAGTGCGATAAATGCTCCATTGGCCATAATTGAAGCAAGCAAATGCAAATGCAAATGCAAATACCCAACGAGAAGTGTGCACACACCAACGTAGTGCAAATGCCCGAAAAAAGAGACAAGCATTCCAACAATGAGTGATCAATGATTCAGGCTTCGATTTCAATTTCCTTGAAAAGAGAGTGATGCAATCTACAACAAAGGTTAAGAAATACCGCCTAAAACTGCTGTGGCGTCCTTAATCCATAACTTCTTTCTATTTTGTATTTCAATTTTTATTCTCTTGTCTTTCTTATTCATGTCTCGAAGTTTTTGAATTGCTATAGGGTGGCGATAAAACGGTGGTCAGCTAAATCACTTTCAAATCATTTGGCTCAAATCAAAATTGACCGACAAGCATATGTTGTCAAAGAGGATGGTCAAACTATATATGGAACAGCAAACTGCAATAGCAAACTGCCCACTGCAACGTCGCCAAGCCACCCGACGATAGTCGAAAAGAGCAGCTGTCCAACTCAATGATGGGCCCAATTTCTTCGTAAAATAATTTTATTTCAAAAGTAAGTGTAAATAGGACTTATCTTCTTATTACAATTAGTTGTTTTTTTCGAGGTAGAGCTTCTCATTAAGGCCCCAAAAGGAAGGCCAGTCTTTTTCATTACCCGAGCAATTTCTTCTTTAGCCTATATTATGAACGTAAAATTAATGTATTGGTAGTCATTAAATATTTAGAATGAGCACAAGGAACTATATTATATAAAACCTTTTTTGAATGTAAGACATTTTTATGCATATCAATTCCCTGCCTAGTAAATATACGGTTTTACCTTAGACACTCATTGGGATCAAATTTTTAGAAAGTTTCTTTGTGACCATTTTTTTCAAAAATCGTTTCTTTGAAATGCATTAAAGTTGGCACATTTCTACACTTGATACTATCAAAAGTATTACTATCTATAGTCGAAATCTTGGCATAAGTTTTAGATCTCTCAACACCTACAATATTTAATTCAGATGCCTAAAAGGAAATAAAAAGATGTAAGCAGATGAAAAAGAAAATTTTAGCAATCTGCAAATGACTCTGCACTTTTATATGTACAACTTGAAGCATCGAAAAACCAGTTGTAAAATTTCATAAGGCAAAGGTTGAATACTCATGTTCAATGCTTTCACAAGGCAAATGTTGAAGCTCTGGCGACAACAACAATGGAAGTGGCAAGTAATAAGCTACTAGTCTATGGTTCAACTTAAGTCGCTACGGAGGATAAGTGGTCATACATTTAAGTTTCTTTCAAAGAGTATAGGCTAAAATCTCTATAGAAGTATGGTGAAAAGTATTGTGATGCATCCTTCAATAAATTTGATCAATAGCTACTAGTTTATGGTTCAACTTAAGCCGCTATGGAGGATGAATGATTATATATTTAAGTTTCTTTCAAAGAGTATAGGCTAAAATCTCGATAGAAATATGGTAAAAAATTGTTGTGCATTCTTCAATGAATTACACCAATAGCTTATTTGATTGAACTTAGTTCAATCCCCTTTATACTTGTCTTCATGTGTAGTTTCATGATCGTATACGTCTTTGCAATAGACAAAATCCTCCATCTCCATTTTCAAATTTGACCAAATGAATAACTAAATGATGAAAATTTTGAGCCAACAACTTTCATAACTTTGCATACAAAAATAGGAGAAATAACACCCTAAGAAAACTTCATTAAAACTTGATATTTTCCAATAATCATGACATTCACACCCACACTTTTAAAGCTTCTAGGCTCACACCCACAATTTCTAAGTTTCCAATGCAAAGATGATCAACACAAAAGGTCTCAGAATAGTACTCGAAGTACTCATGCTCAACACATTCATAATGTAGCAGCAACGGCTCCATTGACAACATTAATGGAAGCGATAAGTAATCTACTACCAGTTTTTTATCTGATATTGGTAATCATTTAGTTCTATATCTTGTTTTAGAATGACTGGTCTTTTATTACTAATAATCTGACCATGTGAAGTCAGTATTTAAGCCTCATTATATAGCATAATAATCTGAATTTTTTTTCTTTACACGTACTAAAAATGGTGTGATTTGAGAAGAAAGTACTCACAAGGTACAAAATATCAAATAAATTCATTCAGAATCTTTTCAAATTCCACAGGCATTCAGCTGCAGCAACAGTACATTGCCATTTTCCAAGTACAACATTAGTTGCCTCAAATCACAAGAGACATGCATATAGAGGCATATGATTTACTGATCCTTCACTTTCGGAGGTTTTACTTTTTATCATCCGAATAGCATATCAAAATTATCTATATAGACAATGTAAACACTTAAAAGTATAATAAAAAAAGATAGTTATAAATTGACAATCTTTAAAATTTGCATTGTAGATAATTCTTCTTTAATCAAAGATCGCATATTAGGATATAGATCAGCTTTCAACTCGATAAGCAATTTAGTACAAAGTGCAATTTTTTTTTTGATTTAGCAAATCTGCCAACCGTCGTTATACTTCAACCTCAATCCGAGTATTAATGTTATTTTCTGGGCATATGGGCATCTCACTACAAAGATTTTCTAAATAGTTGTGGTCATTTTCAGTTGGTCAATGACCTTCTCCCATCCCTTTTATATACGTAGATTTACATCCAAGAATAATTGAGAAAGTATCATCTGTTGTCGAGTTATCCACACCATTTTGTTTAACTTGAGCCTCATGTAATTCTGAAAGTTTCTAATATATATCTTCCAATTTATTATCAACCCAATTTTTATTTTTTCATTTCTTTTCTTTTACAAACAATTTTAAATATTCCGTTAGCTCTATCGATTCTTTGAGATGTGAATGTGGGGCGCTTCGCTGTTTGTGAATTTTCAAGTATTAGTCAATAACAAAATATGTCATATATTTGTGGCCTATAGGTAGATTTATATTAAAGGTGGATATTACCATCTCATACAAAATTCGTGCAATAGATTTTGTGCCAATACAGCCCATCATTCTTTGTTTACTTCTATTCTTTGAATTATTTTTACCCATGTTCTGCATTTTATTATTAAACAAATTAATAAAGCACCAATTAATAATGTAACAGGTAAAGACTGGAGGATGAGTGCAAATGGGAGGGCAGTTTTCAAACAGAACAGATATGTATTTACTCGAAACTTTTGATTTCTTCAATATTCGAGTACCAACCACTTTCATTGTTCAATATCTAGATTAGGAGGACAGTTTTCAATTCGTTTTTTTTTTCAGTTTTATACTTATTGTAGTAATCTCTTCACTAACTGAAACGCCAAATACGAAATTTTTTCATCAATTCTTTTTGAATTGTCATATTCACATGATTTTTATTTGGCAATATGTATTTTTTCTACAACAACCTAGCATTGGCAATATATCATGCATACCAAATAATACCAAAAAAATACAACCTAATCTATTGATACATCATTATATAATTTATTGAATTTACCTTTACTTTTTTGCATCAATTTGATTTTAGTATGATCGTCAATTTTCTTCCAATTCTCAACATTAATTGAGCAGTATTGTTTAGCAAGATAACTTGTTTCTATAATAAATTGTTGTGCATTTTTTCCAACAACATATCGTAGAGATGGTGGAAGGTCAATTTTCAAAGGTTTCGAATTATCGTCTCTCTCTTTTTTTCATATTTAACAAAATAGGTTCTTTCACGCATTGGTTGAACTGTTATGAAACATAATACATATGCCATTAGATATAAAATATATTTATATTAAGGTTTTTCTTTATATCTCAATCTTCTTATTCTCGTTGATTCAAACCTTCAACTACTACTTGAATTTGATATTCATTATCTATTGAAGTTATAAAATAAAGTTGATTCCTTTTATTAAAAAGAAATTCATGCCTTAAAATAAATACAAAAAAAAAAAACATACCTATTTTCTAATGAGCGTTGGACAAGGGAAGTAAGGAAAGATTAGCTACATAAGTAGCAACAAATAATTTATTATCAACAGATCAGTAATAATGCTGTAGTGCTCTAGCATTAGCAGTATACAAGCTGATTATTAAAACATCAGCAAAGTTTCTCTCATATTCTTTTATTATAGCAACAACAACTAATTTTGTTTTGTTCTATTATACTTTAACTTTAACGGGTAACAGTAAATCAATCCAAGTGATGCTTATAATTGGCTGCACACATAAGACAAGAATCAGTTCAGTCAAATTTCTATAATTGCAACTACTATACTAATAATTGATTTCATGTTTTAATCCTAATATATGTCCAACTAATTATACTGTTGAGGCATAGAAAGAAATTATAAACTAGTAAAATAGGTATTGCCAAATAACTAAACATGATATTGACAGCATTGACAGGGAAACTAAACATGTAATTTTGCCAAATTCTTTTTTGTCAACTTCTATGCCAATTATCTATGAAGTACCATTAACTTTAGCACCCTCTCTAGCCTGTCAACATATAGCCAATTAATTTGTAATTAACTAGTATTATAATCATGATAAATAAAATAGTAGCATATAACTAAGTTTGTATATGATCAATCGAGTATGGGAGACTGGAAGCTAAGTTTGTGTATCTGTTCAACAATGAGATCGAAAAGTGCAATGCCTTCTTAGACAGCCCATGACTTTAGCAATTACATTAGACAACCCTACACATCCATCACATTTACACAAGAGGTTTAAGTGTAAAAATGAGGCTCAATACAAGCTCTTTTAAGATGAAATAGAATGTGTTCAAAACTCAATTTTACTTTATGTCTGAATACTGAACTATTGAATTCATTTACCTTTTGAGAATGCCATTGAAGAAATTTAGGGAGAAATCCAGGAAGAAGAAAAAGATATGCATATGATTTCTATTGACTTAGAGAGGGTAACTAAACAAATCTTGTGATATAGAAAAGAAAAAAAATTCCAATAAAAATGTATAGGGTAATTCAATATTTTTTCAGTAATAAGCTAGTATGACATATCAGATGCATGATGCATCTTTAGACCAGCAAGAAAATCCAAAGCAGTAAACTAAATAGGAAAGGAATGGGAAAAGACAGAAACAACCTCTATAGAATTTTACATTTCTGAGAATAGAATTTTACAAATCAATCGTATCACAGTGTAACTCAATGTTGGGGATTCTTTTTTTTTGGTAAGTAAAATGTATTAAATTTTTAAAAAAAGATACACAACTTTGTGTTAACTCCAAATGTTTTTCAGACTTGAAATTAGAACAAAGCTACTAGGATATACCCCAAGCCTCACGAACAAGTCATGAGTCGAGACCATGATCCAAGTCATGAAAATATAAAGACCCAACCGAAAAATACATCGGATTATTATAGATCGAATGACACCAAAGTAATATCTCCTACAGAGTCCTCTAGATACCATTGCGGCAACACTCCTACATTATGCAATGCACAGCAACAAAACATGCTCCCCAACGTCCGGGTTGCCCAGACCGGGAACGTGTCAGAGAAGGAACCGGTGAGTCCAGCAAACCAAATTGTCCACGTCAACCTCATCCGGTAGCCAAACAGGGCATACCACAATGCATACCACAAAGCTAACAAAGCAAACCGGGAACGTGTGAGAGAAGGAAACGGTGTGTCCATCAGAACAAAATTGTCCACGTCAACGTCACTCGGCAGCAGGCTATCCTAAATTTAGGCTTTCAAACTGGGGGATTGTGAGAGAGGAAGCCGGTTTGCCAAGTAGAGTCTTTTCATCCTAGTCATCCAAACCGGCCATCCTAACTGGGCAAACCATACCCTATAGGTACCATGGTTTTTTACCGTTGACACAACAAAGAAACCTCAGCCCCAGCAGCATCTCAGCAAAAGAAGCAACTTGGTTGAAGGTTGATGAAGACCTCGGTCTACACTGTAGCAGAAGGCAGTACACCTCAGATCCAGGCAAGAACATAACATGTCATACCGGCATTATAGCAGGCATTTCCGAACCGGGCGAAATAGCACAGCATTCCAAACCGGCATTTTGTTGCAAACCGGATGAAAAGCCATCTGGCCTTATGTTGCATATCGGGCAAAAAGCACACACAACTACAATGTGGCATATCAGGCAAGTAGCAAAACGTCAAATTACTACATTGGACCAAAAGAGTCAAACCGGCATTTACAGCAGCAGTAAACCGGTAAATAGGGCTTACTGGCCACGTCAGCATGGCCAAATTGACCACAACACCATACCGGGCAAAACTGCAGCCTTACTGGGTGAGGAAAAAACCAGTGCACACAGCCACGAAGGAGTATATCGGGCAAGTAACTACATTGGACCAAAAAGTCAAACCGGCATTTACAGCAGTAGCATACCGGTAAATAGGGCTTACGGGCCACGTCAGCATGGCCAAACCGGCCACAACACCAAACCGGGCAAAACTGCATCCATACTGGCGAGGAAGCCACGTCAGCAGAACACATACCATCTGTATCCCACCGCCAAACAAATTATATCAGTTGCCCTTAGAGTTCTTGGAAGCAGAGTTTCGCCGCCTCCGGGACTTGGCTTGCTTCCAGGTTTCTACAAGAGAAACCTAATTGTAATCCACATCCCTAACTCTACAGTCAAACAATGGTGATGAGATTTTAGAGGCATCAAAAATATGGAGGCCAGCTACTAAGTCTGTCAGATTATTATAATGGTAAGTCGGAAAATCCAAATTCGAATCTAGCAGAGAAGTGAGGAACCCAAATACAACCTACTTCCTATCAGGAGATAAAGAAGCAAGGTGTGGTTGGAAAGTTTTGGCAACCACTAGCATTCTGAGGGCTTCAAATAAAGCACCATGAGAGATGTTCTGATCCACCGCAACCAAGGGATAGGATGATTTGAACTCATTCATGGTCTCATTGGTTACCGCGTACCAACAGTTTTTCATGAAAACACTCACCAAGTGCCTTTGCTCTGGAGAGGAGTCAAAAAATCTCCGCGAGTCTTCTGCCTCCATTAACAACTGAAGGGCATGGAACATAGGTTCATGACTAACAACCTCATCAGCCACCACCTCCTCAGATTGAGCAAACAAAAGCGGGGGGCTGCAAGCCTGGCACAGATGATCACACCTTGGCTGGTTCTGAATCTTCTAATGAGCAACTTGTTCCCATCCTTTCGGAGCTAGGATTGAGTCACCCAGGAGGTACTTCCTTGATAGTCGAGTGATAGAGTTGGGTGTTAGATCAAGATCAATTTCTAAAACAGGGGCCATATCATGATGAACACAATGGGCCTCATGAGTGATGTGGGAGTAATCAACAGCTGGATCTCCTTTAAACTCAGCTTCTAATGGCAAACCAGAAGAGATAGCGTCCAAGGCTGCCACAGCATAACCTGGAAAATTTGGCTCCATCAAATTAGAAGCAGTCTTGGGTCCAAGAGCTTCCATTCGGTCCGCATTAGTTATCGGTCTTATGGATATAGGGTCAGCACCAACATCCAGAAATCCCTCTGCAGCATCAACAAGACCACGTCTCAATACCTCAGCAAACGATGTCGGCTGCCTTTCTTGGTGGAAGACGAGGGCATTCTGAGCACTGCAAGGAGCTTTACCATGCTGATCAGCAGGGCCAGCTTGTGGGCTGGAAGAAGAAACATTAGCAAGAGATTTGTCAGACACTGCATCAGCAAGATGTATAACATCCAACTGATAGTTCTTAGTCAGCACAGATGAAGCTGGTTCTTGGATGAAAAGGGAGACAACTGGAGACTTCCCATCCTCACCCAAACTACCCTGTGGACAGTGGTTGATCACTGGGACTTCATCAGCAATCCCTGGGGCCTTCCAATTGTGTGGAGCACTACTTGGAGCCTCAACAGACTGGACCTCAGAAGTAGACCACACCACACTCTCATTCGGAGCCATATTCTGTGGCTTAAGGTCAGAATCTAGGAACATTCTACTTACAGGGGCCTCACTACAAGACCCATCTGTAATAGAGCCTTGCTCAGGCAGGTCCAAACAGGGTACCTCCTCACCAGGAACGTCAGAACACAGAACTACATTAGATTGGTCCAAGTTTAAAGTAATTCTTGGTCTATTTTGCTAAACTTCAATCAGCTTACCATGGAAGAAGGGACAGGAATCCCTCTGGATTCCAGGTTCCAACCCATGGGGTGAGAAACCGACTGAGAGTGACACAGGGCAGAGCTATGTCCTCTCCTCGATAGTTTACCAGGTAATTTAACCTCTACTTCAACAACAGACTCCTCCTTAATTGGAGGACACTTACTTAAGAGTATTTTTGAGGGGAGAATCGCATCATGCTTGACTTCAACGCAAACTCGAGCATATTGCAATCGATCCATCCTAGCCGTGTAGGCATCAAGTTGAATGGGTTTACCCACCGCGTTGCTGATCCAACTGAGGCCCAGCGGAAAAATCTAAATCCCCCGTCAATCGACAATCACCAATTTAGTAGGGTATAATGAACAAAAGATTTCACAACGTTATTAATTTGAAATTCTTCACAAGTTGAAGGGAAAAACCACGGGACAAATTCCAAATAAGTTTTCACTGTGTAAAATCAGTTATAAAAATCCATGAGATAGAGTATCCGCTATGTACCCAAGACAAAATAAGAAAAATAACTTCAGAGTAAAAAAACTCTCATTTACTCTTATCTCTCTATTTTTTTTCTTTCATTCCTCTTAGTAGTGATACACTCCACTCTCTTTTAATTTTATAAGTATAGTGGCAAGTAACGAACGCCAAGAGCTCTATTTCACTTTTCGTTGCACTGCTACTATCCTACCACTCTCTCCCTTGTGTGTCTGTCTACAAGCCTGAAGTGTCTAGTGTGCTCTTATAAAGATTTTGGCTTCAAATCCATATTTGCTCACCTGGCCAATCTTGCAGATAATTTGTCATGCAACGCTATCTTTTCCTGTGACCTCATCAGTTCCCACGCTTCCCCAAACTTGCATACTTTGCGCTCTACACACACGCTTGCCTTGTAGGTCAACCTGCTTCCTACACAGACGTTGCATGCACTGCAGGTTAGCCACCTGCTCTACAATGCCTATCAACCCTAGAAAGTCAACAATCCGCAACGTCAGCTGCCAACTTTCTACAGTGTTCTCGGCCTTTGCTGCGCTCTGCAACCTCGGCCATTTTCTGCACCTCATCCCTTGCTATGCTCAGCGACATCGGTCGCTATCTGCATAACTACACAACGTTAGCTACCCGCCATCACAGAGTATCATCTACTTCGGCTCCCAACGCCACTCAAGAATTGCCTTTATCCCTACAATTCCACTCCGGCAATTGCCTCACATTGACCTGGGCATCACTTCGGCAAAATTATTTTGGAAATCCTCTCCAGATTTCTACTCTAACAAATGCATTCCAACATTTGCCCTTCAAAAATCCTCTCCGGATTTTCATTCCAGCAAATGCACTCTAGCACTTGTACATTGAAAATCCTCTCCGGAGAATCCACTCTAGAGAAATCGACTCTCCATTCTCAGCCGGTCAAGAGGATGTTAATCGGATTCTTCTCTCAACTGGTCAACCTTATATTGACCAGCCTCTTACTTGCCTGACCGGTCAAATTGCCACTTCAGCAAATGGTCACCTCCGACAAATGGTCATCCTAGTCATTGTTGTAGCAAATTTACAGCACTCCAAATTTTGATGACTTGTCTGTTTGTTAAGCCATCCATAAGGGAGTGACCAAACCTAACAAGCTTTCCTTCACAACCTTGTGGAGGGAACCTTTGCCTTTTTTCGGCGACCGTCATCTCTTACCTTTTGGCAGCTTCCCCTCAAGTGAGATCCCGGCGTCAACCTCCACAAGTCTGAATGATACTTTCTTCCGCCCCACTAAACCAGAAGTAGTCCCACTCTCCTTCAACTCCTTCTCTACGGACGTATCATTCTCCCTTACACTCTACCTTAGCAATCTTCTCCTGTCACATTGACCAATGCTCCAATTGGTCACTTTAATATTTTCTTTTGCAAGCCAAGTTTTTATTAGGTACCGACCTGATCTCCTACTTTTTCTTACTATAAGTAAGGCACCTTTCATGAGTTTTCACTAGCCATCACTAAACGTCGTCCTGAAATCTTTTTCATCAAACTTTCCGATTGCAATCACATTCAACCTTAAATTTGGGGCCTGACGCACATCCTTCAGCATGAGCTTATTCCCATTGCTTGTCCTTAATCAAACATTTTTGATACCAACAATCTTTGACGAGCCACCGTTACCCATATTTAATACCCTGTGGTCTACAAGCGTGCAACTCATGAAATGGGACTTCCTTGGTATCACATGGTGTGAGGCCCCACTGTCCATCACCCAACTTATCTCCTGGCACGGTAGGCTCTATGCTTCCCCTGCATGGACAACAATGAGGTCTCCATAGAAAGTAACAGTCTTTTGATCATTATCATTATCCCGTCTCTCTTGATAATCACTTCTGCCCTCTAACTCCTGCTCCCTCAGTGGGCGGTCCTACTTTATCCGACATTTAAGTCAGAAATCTTTTTCAGATAAATGGAAAGATAATAGTAAATGAATGATACGTAGATGCGTGTGATGGTGGATTGAACATTGGAGTGCACTCGGTTAGGGAGTGGCTTAGAAATGTAGAGGACTGAGCTCCACAAAGTGTGCCTGATCGAGGGGTAGCTTAGAGATGGATAATTGAGTTTTGATAAGTGCACTCGATTAAGGGCGGCTTAAAGATGGATGGTTAACCTTTGATGAGCACACTTGACCAATGAGCGGCTTAGAGATGGGGGATTGAGTTCTGATGAGTGCGTCCGATCGAGAGGTGGCATAGACATGGAGGGTTGAGCTTCAATAAGTGTGAAAAAGGACTTTTTATCGTAAATTATACAACAATGTTTCGACCCCGTGCAATGATAGCGGAAGTAGTAAAAAATTAAATATTCAGTACACGTAATAAATAGTTATTTCTAGATGCTAACAGTAATAATAAGCATACGAGATATATGTGACGATAAGCAATAATAAAAAAGGCATAATTTTTGGTGACGAAAGAAAAACTCGATATCCACGGTAATAAAAAAAAATTCTCTGAGTTTCAAGGGTCAGGAAAGAAATGTACTATGAAAATCAACTTACAGATAGGGTAATAACGACGCGCTAACTTAGCCGACTTACTCCCGTCATGTGATCCCTACCAAGAAACCCCTTGGATTTACCTGCGGCAATGAAACCGGACGCCTTCCAGTCTCACAACAATTTTTCCTCTCAAGCCACTTGAATCGCCAAACACGATCGGATCCATTCTTCAACATACCAACATCACCAACAAAGGTAGAAGGGTAGACGTGATGGTTCGATAAAGAGAAAATGGTGAGAAAATTTCTAGCACATGAAGGATAATGATGAAAGGTTGATTGCTCAATTTGGAGTAAGATTAAGGAGTGGGAAATGCTTTTCTCTCAAGTGGGACAGCTCCAAAATCATCAATCAAAGTCTTAGGGCAACTAATTATAGGTGTATATTTATAGAGGGCTCGAAAAACGGTTTTAAAAAATTTGTCTGTTGCCGCGGCGAGCGCACCAAGGGTTTCATGAGAAACCTTATGTACGCTCGATCGGGAAGGAGGCGAGCAGCGAGCGGGAGGTTTTTGAAATTTATGCTCGAGCGTAGCTCGAGCACTTGGTGAGCACAAAGCTTTGGGATTTTGGGCTCGAGCGAGTGGAGAGCACACAACGAGCATAGGGCTTCGGGATTTTGAGCTTGTGAGAGTGGAGAGCTCACAGCAGGCATGGTATTTCTTGAAATCGGAATGGACAGTTACGAAAATATGTTGATACAGCACTTTAACGAAACACAACCCGACATCGACACAAGATTACGTATGGTCATGGAATATGTTAATCATAAAAATGACCCAAACAATCTCCCCCTTTGATAATTCTATAATAAAACTCAAAAAATAAAAATAAAAAAATACAAGTGAAGAAAGGGTTCAGATACCATCGAGATAGAACCCGTGTATATAAAAATCTACATCTATTGAGAAATAAAAATAATACATGAAAACATAAAAATCTACAATAGTACTGCTGTGTTGATATTGTGACTACCGTGTCGAAACTATAAATGTGGTGCCTAGTCAAGCATGATTAGTATAAACAAGTATAATACAAGATGATATACTATGGCGGTAGAAATAGATAAGAAAGATAACATGTATCACCAAAATGAATGGTGGCAAGGTAGTAGCAACAAAAAGAAGAACTCCCCCTCACAAAAAGAACATATCTCCCCCTTATAAAAATAATACCGTCTCCCTCTACCAAAAATAACAGAAATGGTCTCCTCTCCCTTTGAGGAAAAAAAATAATTTCTTTAACTCTCCCTAATAGGAACAATCTCACCGAAAAAAAGGAAATCAACTCTCCCAAATTGTCACGAATGGCCAAGGGGTAATGGAACTCACTTTTATTGATCCATATTTTCTTACCATATTTTATCAATTTGGTTAAACATATCATTTGATCTTTTAGAAGGTGAATGTGATTAACAAGATTTTCTATCGTTGGATTTTACCGAAAATTATTTCGAAAATATATTATAGGACAATAGGGACGAATATAGCTAATAATGCCGCACCATGGCAAGTAAGTACAAACTTAGTGAGTTTGTTCATGACTTGTTGGCTATATGATTAGGCAAAGAATTTAATCCAAATCTTTTCTCTATATGTTGAGGCACCGATTGAAAAATGTTAAATGTGTTCATATTCTTGTGTAAAATTTTCATGGCGGAAACAAAAGAAAGTCTTAGGTTGCGGGTTGTGTTAGAAAATTTTGTCAGTATATCTCAAACTCTTTTTATTTGTGACACCTTTTCCAAGCCCCAATATGAGATTAAGTTTTTGGGTTCCACTTGAAAAATTTTCCATATCATTCTTTGTGTTTTCTAGCACCACTTCAAGGGATTTCATTTTTGCGATTAATGAGTTGTGTTCCATTTCTAGTTCATGATGAGCAATAGTAGCGCTCTTCAATTTGGTTATAACTTCTACCTTTTTTTTCATTCCAAATCTATGAGCTTACTATTTAAAATTTTATTTATTTTTTTTACTTTTAAGCATTCTCTAAACAGTTTATCATATATTTCTTGAAACTCATCAAATTTAGCTTTTGACTCATCCTTAGAATTATCAGATTAATTAAAATTTTCTACTAAATGTTCATCTTTGCCACACAATGAGGTTATAAAGGCCATATATTTGGCTTGGCCTTTGTCAGTATATCTTTCAACATCTTCTTCTTCTTTATCACTTAATATTGTAGTTGCTTTCAAGGCGTGACCTTATTGGCATTTAAAATTTGGGCATTCAGTTTGATAATGGTCAAAACCTTCACACTCGTGGTATTAAACTCTGTGGGTATTTTTCAATTTGGAGTCCTTAGTTTCACGTCGGTCTTTCTTCTCAAATTTAGGTGATCGTTTTAAATCCATATTTAGTTTGTCTGATGAAAATTTATTTTTCTTCAAGAATTTTTAAAATTCTTAATAAATAAGGAAAAATCGTCATCACTACATGATTCTTCATCGGAGTCCCGGTTTCTCTCTTCCCTACTTGATTTTAGAGTAATTAATTTTTGTTTCCTTGATTGTGGAAGTGTGTGCTCATAAGTTTAGAGAGATCATACGAGTTCTTTAATTTTTATATTACCAAGATCTTTACTTCCTTTGATTGTGGTGACTTTATATTTAAATCGTATAGGGAGTGATCTAAAAATTTTCTAACAATTCGATTTTTAGGAATCGGTTCTTCTAAATTAAACGTAAAATTCACAATATCGTTCAATTAAGTATAGAATTCATCAAAAGTTTTATCATTTTTCATACGGATTTCTTCAAATCTAGTAGTTTACATTTGTAATTTTGAATTTTTTACAAGTTTGGTTCATTCATGAATGATTTTAAGTATATTCCACGCATCCTTAGAGGACTCGTACATAAAAATATGTTTAAACTCTTCGGGAGATATTACCATAAAAATAGCATGTAACCCTAACTATTCAAATTACAAGTATCAAGTTCTTTTTTTGACCACAAAGATAAAACTTTTGGTTCATCACCACTTCTGAGTGGAGTCCACCCAGTTAGGTACTAGCACATACGCGCTCATCTATTGATTTTAGGAAAGCTCTTATCCGAACCTTCCAATAGGCATAGTTACTCCCATCAAAAAAAGGAGGTACGGAGAGCGATCCACTCGTATACATCTAGATCGGGGGTAGCGGATCGGGGTAAGTTTCTAATACTAATTGAAAAAAGACTTTTCGTCCTAAATTGTACAACAATGTTTCGACCCCATGCAATGATAATAGAAGTAGTAAAAAATTAAATATTCAATACACGTAATGAATATTTATTTCTAAATACCAACAATAATAATAAGCATACGAAATATATATGACAATAAGCAATAATAAAAAAGACACAATTTTTTATGACGAAGGAAAAACTCAATACCTACGATAATCGAAAAAAACCCTCCGGGTTTCAAGGGCTAGGGAAAAATACACTATGAAAATTAACTTACAAATCGGATGGTAATGACGCGCTAATCCAACTGACTTACTCCCGTCTTATGATCCCTATTAAGGAACTCCTTAGATTTATTCGCGGCAACGGAACTAGTGTCTTCTGGTCTTCACAACAATCTTCCTTCTCGAGCAACTTAAATTGTCAAACACGATCGGATCCCTTCGTCAACGTACCAACATCACCAACGAAGGTAGAAGGGTAGAGGTAATGGATCGATAAAGAGAAAATGGTGAGAAAACTTCTAGCACATGAAGCATAATGATGAAAGGTTGGTTTTCTCAATTTGGAGTAAGATTAAAGAATGAAAAATGCTTTTTTCTCAAGTGGGATGGCTCCAAAATCATCAATCAAAGTCTTAGGGCAACTGATTATAGGTGTATATTTATAGAGGGTTCGAAAAATGACTTTAAAATATTTGCCCGTTGCCGCGGTGCTCGAGCGCGTGGCGAGCGCATTAAGAGTTTCAAGGGAAATCTCATGTGCGGTCGAGCAGGAAGGAGGCGAGCAGCGAGTGGAAGGTTTCTGAAATTTGTGCTCGAGCTGCACTCGAGCGCATGGTGAGAATAGGGCTTCAAGATTTTGGGATCGAGTAGGTGGAGAGCACACGGCGAGCTCAGAGCTTCGGGATTTTGAGCTCGACAGGGTGGAGAGCTCACAGTAGGCGCGGTATTCCTTAAAATTAGAACGGACAGTTACAGAAATATATTGATGCAGTACTTTGACGAAATACAACCCGATATTTACATAAGATTACATATGATTATGAAATATACCAATCATAAAAATAACCCTAACAAAGTGCGCCTGATCAAGGGGCAGCTTAGAAATGGTGTGTTTTGTTCTGATGAGTGCACCCGACCTAGGTGCGATTTAAGAATAAATGACTGAGCTCTGATAAGTGCGCCTGACCGAGAAGTAGCTTAAAGATAGAAGATTGAGCTTCAATGAGTGCGTCCAGTCAGGGGACAGTTTTGAGAGATGGAGGATTGAGCTCCAATGAGGGCACTCATTAAACTCTTCTTTGGCTACTAGTGGAGGGGTTTCGTTTTCTTTACTATGCGAATCAACCTCACTAGCCAAGTGGTGTAGGAGTTCAAAGCCAGCAAGGTGTCGGCACTGCCATGAGCTTGGATTAGAGTGTTGTTCTAAAAATTGGGGATGCATATATGTCGGTATAGCCCTCCAACAAACTGAGAAAAGAGAGGGAGAGTATGCTCTAGATGCTTGGGCATGGTTCTCGTCGTTTTTGTGAAGTCAGCTCTTGCTTTGATGGAAGGAGAAATCCCCCCTTTTCCCGTTAGGATGAATGGATATTTATAGTGTTGGAGTTGGTTTAATCTTCACGGTTGGAGACATTTGTTCACACTGATCAGCTGAGCAATCTGGCGATCGCGGTGCCTGCTATGGCAACCATAGCTATCTACAAGTATTCTTTCCTTTATTGGAGAGATTACCTTTTTTGGGAGATTTGTTGAATTGTGACTGCCATCCTAGGAATGTGTGATCTTGGGCAAAATATTCTGAGAATATTTACTAAGCTGCCTAGGGTGATTATGACAACTATTGCCTACGTATTTATAGGCTGCTATGCCACTTTTTTGACTGATGAGCTGGAGCCTTAGAGCAGGCACCGTTGGGATGTGCTCGTAGGTCTAGAGGAAGCTCTAGTAGGTCATCAATATGCTACAATCTGAACTCTTGGTCAGCCCATGGTATCGGACCCATCACTGACCCCCTATATCAGGAGGTTTGAAATTTAACTCCTAGCATGTATTGATGGGATGTCGTTTTGCAGGCCCATACGTGTGTTCCTTTCTCATACGTCCTACAGATTTTTTTCTCTACTTGGAAAGGCTTGGTGCCGATTCAACATTCCGCCGCTGGCGAGCCTCTAGCACCGATGCAATCTCCTTAGTTTAATGCTGGTCAATCTCCTCCTTCGGCTATAAGTGTAGGGGCTTTCAACGCCTCGCATCATGAATCGTCTTCACCAGCCAAGTGGTGTGAGAGTTCAGAGTTGGTATGGAGCCTACACAACTACAAGTTGGGATCGGCGGAGACTCTCCTCCCATGCTCTTGCATGGTGCGTATAGTCGAATTGCTTGAATGTTGCTTTTTGTCACTTGACGCCTTGCAATTAGACAATCTGAACCACCAGTGACTCGATCTTCTAGCGATCCTAATTTGTAGCGGTTCATCCTGAACGCTTGGTTGGGATGTGAGCCTGTCAAATCAATTTCAAGCCTACTAGTGTTATACACCACCAGTTTGTAATCTTAGAAAGTGGTGTGTTAGGTCATCATAGAGCCGTGCTTTTTTGATATCCTAAGGTAACACTGTTGTTGGGCTAGGGCATTGGCTGTTGTGTGGGAAGTGTAATATCCGTGAGTTGGTTACTCCTGGTTGACCCATTGTTAGAGGTTGGGGTTTCGTAGAGTCAAGAGTGAGCCGCTGACTTCAATCGTGAGCTGTCTGAGTCTTAGGCGAGATCTAAGAACTCATAGAGGAAAAACTTAGTCTTTGGATCAGATTTTCTCGCTGCAAGGACACACTTCGGGAGTGAGTCAGGAGAGAAATGGAGAGTTGAGCGAGCGCTACTATTGTCGAGGCTCTCGGGTCATGATTGGGCTGTTGGCGTCAACCATGAACTATCTAAGTTTTAGGGAGATCCAAGAGCACTCAGATGAAGAAATATTGGGCTCTGGATCGGATCGCTTCGCTGCGAGGACATGCCTCGGGAGGCTAAGTGGCGAGAGAGATGGAGAGCCAAGGGAGTGCTACTATTGGGCTGGGGTGTCGGATATTTAAACACTGGCACTTAGCTGTCTTTGTACTTCTTCGCTCTCTGGACACCTTTGCCCACATTGACTAGCGAGGAGATAGAGTCTTTGCTAGATGATTTGTGCCTCAGTAAATCATCTGGATGGACCGAGGGTTAGGAGTCCCCAGCGGACTTTAGTGCTAGAATTGGGTCAACTCGTCTTGCCGGTCGGGCAAGAAGATTGTTTCCACGGCCATGGGCGAATGAGGGATCTCGATCTTGGTGGCTTCTTTGCTGTACTACTATGCTTTTTGCCACTATTCCTGACTGACCATATCTTACTGCTTGGTGGGTTCAGGAGGCACTTTGAGTGGTGGAGAGGGCGCTACACTGAAGGGATATCGAGATCTTATGGCTATCCCTAGCTTGCATATTTCCTTTGCGAAGGAGGATACGGAGTATTGTCGTTGAGGCATTATAGAGCGAAGAGCAGGCATCCTATCTCGACCAAGTGAGGTCCGAGTTAGAGATGAGATCCTAGGAGCTCCCAGACACCAATACTCAAACTCTGGATTAGATTGCCTTTATTAAGGATGGGCTCTGGGAGATGCAACAGTAACTCTCGAACATTCGGAGGGATTATGCCTTGCTTGAAGGAGAGCATCGACCAAACGAACTATCCAGAGGAAGGAAGGGGCCTACGCCAATCATGCTGGGGGCCCCAACCCTAGGGTAGTCACTCGAGCAATAGGTGTAAGCAACTCTTTGCATTCATTTTTGAGGCTGACTGATACTCTTGATGTACTCTTTGAATTTTTATTGAATCAACTAGATTGCTTTAATATTTGTCACCTATGCATTGATTTGTTTTCGAGCGTGTGTTAACTTGTCTTTGCTTGACATTAATTCTGTTTTTTTAACTAAGCATCATTGCCATTGTCATCGGGTTTGGCTAGATGCATTTGTCCGATCGTGCTCAATCCTAATGATGTGGCACTGAGAAAATGCAATAGCCAGGTAAGCCTTGCAACTATTGTTGCTGGGCTTAGATGGACGTCACTGCCCGATTGTGTTCGCTCTTGATAAGGAGGTCGTGGCATTGAAAGAATGTAATTGCTGGCTAAGCCTTGCAACTATCATTGCTAGGCTTGATCGGACAACTCATCAGTTTGTACTCTTTCCTGCAGAAAGACGTTGTGGCATGAATATGGGCGAGCCTCACAAGGGTTGACTGAATTTCATGGCCATAGTCGACAAGCTCTAGCAAAGTGTAGGTTGTTGCTCGCACGTAACCATTGGCACTTGGTCCTGCTATAAGATGTCATAGCTTTCATACATCAGGTCCTAATCCACCGACTATTGTTGACTGATGGTGCTCATCCCTACAGGAGGGAGTTGTCATATGCATACTGAAAAATTCCCTAAAGTTTTAATGGCCACTTGATGGGGAGGTTAGACTCTTGGTCCACAAGCCCCCCGGGCCATAATATTCGACCTCGTCTGAGTCGCTCAATTACTAGAACCGAGGTTCAAGATTTGACTGTATTTGGGCTGCTAGGTTACTAGAACCAAGGTGTTTTGACCAAGCTACAGTCGATTGAGGCATGGGTGTAGAAATTTACTCAATTTAGGGGCAGTCTAGGTCTTTGAATTAATACAGATACACACTCATTCATATGATTGGCATAACAAAATAAGTAATGAATGATCTTCAAGCACTCTGTGTGGATGCAATTGACTTACTTACGTTTGGCAAAAAATTGTTGATTGCACCTTTTGGGGTAGAGGGCACCATAGGCCCATTGGACTAACCTTTTGATTTGGGTACATAGCACATATGCCCTACTTCAGAGGGTCGTTAAGGCTGGGAACTGTCTCTAACTGGAGGGAGACTGATCACTCTACCGGGTGGCCTCGCGCCTGCGGCTTGTACATTTCGAAGGACTTGGTCTGCTGTGTTGAACCCATCATCATTGTCAACATATGACCCGTAAGTACTGAGGGTGGACTTCGGCCTGTGCAAGGGAAGCATCTTCTGGCATGAAACGCCACATGTAAGGGGCCTGAGGGCTCTACCACCCTAGAGGGCATTCCAGCCTGTTGCTTGTCTTGCACAGTATGATGGAAGCATCTTCTAGCATGAAACTCTACATGCAAGGGGTTGACGGCTCTACCTCCCTTAAGGGCATTCCAGCCTACTCCCGAGACTTCGAGGCCCTGGGAGTCCAGTGAAGCGTAAAAGTGATCCAGGTGGAGCATCGGATCGAAACTTCAGTCACAGGACTTTTGGTTCAATTTTCAAATGCTGTGAGGAGATGGAGACGACCGAGTCCCCATCTTGAGCGGTGACCTTGCTAGGTTGGTAAAGTGTCTTCTGACGCTGCGTGGAGTTCCTTCCTGTGTAGGGGGACTCCTATCGTCACGGGAGCAGCATGGACTGTACCACTCTGGGCTTCCAGCTTACGCCTCCTAACTCGGTTAGTCTTCTGGCCACCGCTAGGCCCTATCACCCGTGGCCTCCTGCACCACGTGATCATTAGACCACTGGATCTTTCGCGGATGCTGATTCGCTCCGATTGTCTGGGAATTGGAGAGTGCCTTCGAATGGACGTGCACAGTCTAAAAAAGGGTGCTCAGTTGAGCAACAAGTTCCTACACACTTGGTGCTAGTCGCCCGTCAGCATAGTTACCCGAGGAGGGGTCGTCACCATGGGGGATAACATCCCTAGCTTGTGCGATGGGCAATGGGCTGAGCATGTCGAGCCCCCCATCGTGAGGACTGTGACAGCTCCTATGGGATCTCCTGCTTTGCATAAGGTCAATGGGAAGCGTTGCCACCGAATCAGTCTTGCCAAATCTCTCGGTCAAGCCTCCTGCTTTAGTGAGGCCACTCACGTGCAAAGGGCCAAACACTCTAGGTGCTATCTCTGGGTCATGCCTCTCATCTCAACAAGAGAATGATAGGGTGCCTGTTGGTGTTGCAGGAGGTTTCTTTATGGAAGGTTGCCAGTAGTCTCGAGGATAACAAAGGCATCGCCGCTCTGGGCTATCGCCCTATGCTCTGTGACCAGGTCAAACATTCTTCCAAAAGTGGGCCCTGTCTCTTGAATCCTCCCAAATACTGAGGTCATCAAGTGGATGGGCTTTTTCTTTGGTAGGTGGTCTCTTCCCCCAACTTCTCCTTTTAGGTGCTGATGCCTGTGCATGGGAGGAAGGAGCCCCTAGCCATCGTCCATTCAAATGAGCGCATAGGTCCTGGGGCGGTGCAACCATGAGAACCTGTTGGGCAATGAGCGCATGCTCATTAAAGTCAAGTCACACATCGCCATGGCTACCCATGAGGTCGTCACCATAGGAGGTGATTTCTCTGGCTAACGTGCTGGTTTGAAAATGTGTATTAACAATAATTGTTTGTTGATGTGTGGTGGTAACACCTTTTAGTTATTCTCATAGACGGTGCCAACCATGCATCCCTGGATCTAGATTATTGTATAAATTAGGAAACTGCTTGATCTTTTCCGTGTGCTCCATCTAAAGTGAATCTAATCTCCATCATTTCAAATCTAAATTCTGTACATCACAACTGACAAATAAGAGGTTAAAGGATGGTGAAAACTCGCTCCTAATATATTCTCTAACAATCAAGTTAAAAATCCTTCCCAAATAGATAGAAAGATAGGAGTAAATAAATGATGTATGGATACGTGTAATGAGGGATTAAGTATTTGAGTGCACTCAGCCAAGGAACAGCTTAGAAATATAAATAATTGAGCCCCGAAGAGTGCGCCAGACCGAAAGGCGGCTTAGAGATGGAGATTTGAGCTCTGATTAATGTGCTCAACCGAGGGGTAGTTTAGAGATGGAGGGCTAAATTTTGATGAGTGCGCTCGATCAAGGCAGGATTTAGTGATAGAGGATTGAGTTCCAATGAATACGTCTGACCGAGGAGTGGCTCAAATGTTAGGGGTTGAGCTTTGATGAGTGCGCCAGACTGATGGACGGCTTACAGATAAAGGGTTGAGGTCTGATGGGTACCCTCGACCGAGGGACAGCGGAGAGATCAAGGATTGAGTTTCGATGAGTATGTCTGATCACGGGGTGGCTTAGAAATGGAGGGCTAAGATCTAATAAGTATGGTCGATGGATGTGCAACTTAGAGATAGAAGGTTGAGCTTCGATGAATACACATGACTGAGGAGTAGCTTAGAAATTGAGAATTGAGCTTCGATAGATGTGCCCGACCAGTGGGTGACTTTGAGTGATGGAAGACTGAGCTCTGACGAGAACGCTCGTTAAACTCTTCTCCGGATACTAGTGGAGGGGGCTTCCCTTGCCTTGCTACAATAATTGACCTCACTAGACAAGCGGTGCAAAAGTTCAGAGCTGATAAGGCACCGGCGTTGCCATGAGCCTAGATCAGAGTGTTGTTCTAAAAGTCAAAGACACATTTGTCTTGAAATAACCCTCAAGCGAATTGATAAAAGAGAGGGAGAGTATGCTCTGGATGTTTGAGCGTGGTTCTTGCTATTTTTGCGAAGTCATCTCCTACTTGGCTGGAGGGAGAGAAGCCCCCCTTTCCCATGAGAATGAAGGAGTATTTATAGTGTTAAAGTCGGTTCAGCCTTCACGGTTGGTGACAGTTTTTCTCATCGATCTGCTGAGCTGTCCGACGGTCAAGAGTTCTTGCTATGGCAACCATGGCTGTCTTCTAGTATTTTATTCCTTTGTTGGAGTAATCATAGAGATTCCTGGGTGACGATTGCCTTTTTGGGGAGATTTGTTAAATCGTGACTACCATTCTAGAGGGCGTGTAATCTTGGGTAAAATATTCTCGGAATATTTGCTGAATTGGCCAAGGCAGTTATGCCAACCATCACCCGTCTATTAGTGGGGTGCTATGCCACTTGTCGGTTGATGAGTTGGAGTCTTAGAGAGGGCACCACTGGGATGCACTCGTGGGCCTATAGGAAGCTCCATAGGTCCATCGATCCACAATAATCTAGACTCTGAGCCGGCCCATGGTTCCAGACCCATCATTAACTTTATTTTCTATTTCACATTTTTGCACATCATTGTATTATAGGGTCTTAAATTAATTGACAGTGCACTATGGACTAGAGGAATTTGATGATCACATGTTTTGGGTGGTGGTAGTGAAGTTGGAATGGCAAATAAATCACTATAAGGGTTAATGAGGAATTGGATATTTGGGTGGCATACTACTTGTGTTGTTTGTGTGTTGATGGAGAATAACTAAGTAATGTAAGCCTTGAATTGATTAGAACCATTTTTATAGTGTATTTCCCGAAATGCTTGCTAAGGAAACAGCCTTGGTTGTGCCGTGTAGCTCAATGTCATTATCTTGGTATTTGAAAATAACTGTAAGTTTTTGAAGCCAAACAAGATAGCCCTATATTCGTTTAACCAATTCACTCCTAATATCATGTCATATCTTTCCAATTGTAGCAAATAATGAGTGGGATTGTTATAGGCCCTACTATTTTCTATTTTTCTTGTTTTTATTTTCAAGTTTTCTATTTCTCATTTTCCTTTCTGTTTTTCATTTCAACTACTTTCTGTTTGCTTTCCTACTTTTTATTTAGGTTACATGTGCCTTTGGGCCATGGGCATCTACCTATTAGTATATATGTAGCCCATTACTGTTGCGGTAAAAGGAAGAAAAGTATTCAGCATTCTTGCTTTCTCATATCTACTTCCTGCCCTTCCCTCTCTCCTCTCTCTGTGTCCTCGGTCTCTATCTCTCTCTCTCTCGATCTCAAACCTCAACCTAATCTTTCTCTCCCTTATCCTTCTCATCACCTCAGTTCTCTCTGCCTTTCTCTGCGTTCTCCCTGCTTCTTATCTTTCTCCTCGCTTCCCCTTGGTTTCCTTCTTCCTGAACTCCCCTCTCCCTCCACTCTTCTTGTCTCCAACTTTAATTTACCAGCTGTCCCCGTAAAGCACGCATTAGGGATGGTAGTGCAAGTTGAAAAGTTGGTGGCTGAAGTGACTTTTGGATCCAAGAAACTATAAGAACTACCACTATTAATCATCTATAAAGATATTAATTGTGTCCATCCTTTTTATTTTGATGGTTTTCTTGGAAAGATTTACAGAAAGAGCATGGATTGAGATTTTTGATATTTCCTCTTCAAATACTAGTAGCAGCGCTTGGTCCTTCCTTGTTTTGTTCTAATCTATGCTGTCTTTAAAATCAATGGTAATTGTAATATATTATCTGTGGATGCATCTGTGACCTAGTGAAAATTTTTTGTTACATCAGTAACATAATTCAGAGCACGTTTTTGGTCCAAGGAAAGGGAAGTTGTTGTGGTTGTTTCTAGTTTGTTTGTATAGAGTTTGGTCATTGTGGTTGGATTTTCATTTTAAACTTGGTGTCTGAAGGATGGTTTGAAAGAAGGTTTTGCTTTCTTTTGTAAGGCTTCAATTGCTTGTTCTTGTAAAGAAGCAAGATCAAAGGGCTAAGCCCAAGAGGACAGATTTAATAGCTTGACCACATATCACAGCTTATCTTTGAATCCACTAAAAAGAATGGATATAAAATAAGCATTCAAGAGATTATGATTTTGCTATAGTGTCAAAGCTCTCGAATCTTCAAACTTATTTTGATGCATCTCCAGCAAAAAGGTGTAATAATTGAATCCTCATTTGATATATTTTAAATGTATTTATTATTTTTAGGATTATTGGATGTATTGGGTTAATGGTACTTTGTGAAAATCTAAAAGTTCTTGGGTTTACATTTCTATGCTCGAGGCGTGCTGCAAGCGTGAGAGAGGTGCATTTTCTAGAATCATGCATTGGGTCCACGTTCGAGGCACGCTGCAAGCACGAGAGAGGCACATTTTCTAGAACCATGCATTAGGTATGCACTCGATGCACGCTGAAGGTGAGCGGGAGGCATGAATTTGTCCATCTATATGCTCGAGGTGCGCTCAAGGCTCCACTCAAGCATTAATTCCAAATTGGACTGCATTCTAGGCTACGCTTGAACATGAAGCCAATTATAAAAAGCTGTGTAGTTAGGTTTCGTTCATTTTGCGCAGAGCCAGGAGGGGAGAGAGAGAGGAGAAGAAGGAAGAGAGAGAGAGTGGCAATCGGGCATTTTAGAGTATCATTTCATCAGATTTGTGTAGTATAAAATTAAGGCAAATATCCGTAAGCCAAATCTTTGATCTATTTTTGTGTTTGTTGATATTTGTGTACAATTTGAAGATTTTGTTTATATACTTTTTTTTTTTGGTAAGCAAGTATTTTGGATTAATCGGAGAAAAATACAAATTTAATGTTTAATCGCCAAGTATCTTGACTTGGGGATGAAACATTATCTGCTGGGGCATACCCCGAGCAACAGTACAATCAAAGGTACACTACAGCCTCTAAGAGGCCAACGTTCTACAAAATCAACAATAAAAGCAGTACATCACATTCAAAAAATAGTACAGTCACTAAGGGACCAAGTCCAAAACGGCAGCGGATGCGTCAGGACCACGTCAGCAAACCGGCTAAAATCAATCCAGCGTCTAGCCACGACGAAGACATTCAAACCGGGACCAAATGGAACAGAAGCAGACTTCACAGTCCATTCCGGCATTTTACCCTTAACCAACCGGTTTGCAAAACGTAATTGAAACCGGCCAGAATCTATTCCGGCAAAACCGAGCAGAAAGATTGCATAACCTGGAGAGCTCAATCCACGTCAGCATAGTTTCCAATCCGGCAAA
>JAODPA010081411.1:0-26327 GCA_025585075.1 Nepenthes mirabilis | reverse complement strand
TTTTAAAAACAATTAAATTATAATTTCTATTAAAAATAACAGGTAACTCTAGCGTGGGCCACACAGGTACGAACCGTCTTCCTTCTGTTTTTTCATTCATCAGCCTGCGGATCACAGGCATTAGTTCCTCCAACCCCGCAACGATGGAGAAGGAGCGAGGGATGAGTGGGTTAATCTGTATCATACTTTTGTTGCACATTGCTACAGTTTCTTGGGGTCAGCAGCTAAGCACTAAAGATTGCGAGAATTTAGGGTTCACTGGTCTCGCGCTCTGCTCTGACTGTAAAACTTTCTCAGAGTACGTCAAAGACGAAGGTTTCTTTTCCATCCGCCCATCTCTCTAATATATGCTTTGAATGATCTTGTTTCGTTTTTAACATTGAAATGACTGTCATTTATCTATCTTGTTTTCTAGGGATTGTGAGGTTAGCATCAGAATGGCTAATCTAGTGTTATTAACACAAACTTTCAGTGGTCTTTTCAGAGCCCCTGACATGTATTGCGTTAACCCCAGCAGAGGCACAAAAAGAAATTGGATTGCGTTGTCTTAAAGTTATACCCCATTATTCCCCTGTAATAGCCTAAAGAGGGAAGCCATGTGAAAGCTGTCGTGAATTAGTTTCTAACACCTACCATCTCAGAAATATCAATTTACAGTCACTGCAATTTCAGTTTAAATTTTACTGTGATTTCTACTATTTTTACTGTTAAAGTCCAAACGTATATTTCTGTGCAAGATTACCTAAGGAAGAACGAATACCCTCAGCTAGCTCCGCTCAACATATATCCCGTAGGTGGCCAACAGCAAGCCAAGTCGGAAACACAGTTGGAATCTTCTAAAAGAGCCTCTACAGATTGTTACTGCTATTATGTTATTTCTGATATTCTGTTTTTGGGTCTTAACAATTGGTTAAAGGGTTATACCACCTTTCTTGAAGTTGTAACTGAACTATCTTGATGTACATATAGCCTATAAATGAGTCTGGATTACAAAACAAGTGATATTGAATGGACTGAATGAAGTCTGAATTTACTTTTGTTCAGTCTGTACTGCTCCTTAAGTCTGTCTTCCCATCTCCTTCTTCAATCCCCCTCTGAATTTCTCTTCTTCTCTCCACCAAATGCTACTTGTTCTTCTGGAAAGAAGTTGCCATCTAGCTGCTTCATTATTGTTAGTATCAGAGTTATTACAACCACAAATGTCTACATGCAAGAATAATATGGAAGAGCAACTCTGACAATGGCAACAATTCACCCACCTTCTTGGAAAATCAAAAGGAAACATCAGAGCGACGGATGGACCAGAAAATTTCTAGATTTCTTGCTGAAATCAAGGGTGTGTTGAGCCTTGAAAAACAAGATTCTAAATCTTACATCAAGGGAAGTCAATGTTGAACCTCTCCCTTGGATGACAAGGATCTTCTATCCTCTCTAAATTTCAAGATTTTGATGAAACCAGTTGCAAACTACTCCCTACCCCTGATCGTGTTCTAATGACCAATAATAGTAGAGATACTTTCCAAATGCCCTTCTCAGGCTCCGTGAATCTTTTCTTCTAAACAAATCACAAATCTTGTCACCCGGTGCTCTTCACCCTTTGCCCATAAGAGGATATGCAGCGTATCCCACTTGATGAATTATTTCAAGGATCCATCCTCTGTTGGCCTCTCTACTTGAAGATGCCATGATACATCTACTTCACCTGATACAATTTGGACTTGCATTAAAATTGCTATTCCTTAAATTGTTTCAGAACATACTTCTTTTTTTAAGCTCCAGGGCAGATTCTTTCTGAATAAGCCTACTATAAAAAGGTCCGATAAGGTTCATCCAAGGGTCAATTGGCTACACCCTCGAGGGCAAGGGCGATTTGGGCCTGTGGGTTTTGTCATGTAGTAGTTTCAAGCAACCTCAAACATAGAAATATTAATTTATAGTTACTGAATTTGTACTGTAAATTTTACTGTAATATCTACTATTTTACTGTTTAAGTTCAAAAATGTATTTTTATACAAGATTGCTGAAGAAAGAACACATGCCTTGAACTATCTCCAGTTAACGTAGATTCCATATGTGGCCAACAATAGTAACAATGGAGCCTTAAGTTCAACTAAGTTGGGGCACCTATTTTGCAATTCCACTTGATTTAGTGCCCATCACCTGAAAGCATAAGTTAATTTAATCATTTTGATCATCTTATTCTGAATTTTCCTAGGTTGCTTCCTTACTTTGATATGCTCTTACCTTGATAGCCGCCTTTAATTAGTCAGTCCAATAACTTCATTGCCAGACTTACCAACTTAACACTTTTGTAGTCAGCATAACGTTGCATATTGCTTTTCCCAGGTTCATTTATAAACTTATTGGTATAAATAGGTATGCAAATTAACATTAGGGATTTAACTCCATACAAGTAAAAAATCTACCTTATTTTTTTAATTGAAAATCTTGAGTACATTCCCTGATTATAAAAGGCTTGTAGTTAAATACAACAATTCCTTTCCAGAACTGGACTTTTATACCTTGTGTTACCAAACCAAAAAGCACAATATCATTTGTCATGAAACAATATGGGCATAGCAAACTTTATTGATCTGGTTTTGAATAAACATTGCACCTCTGTGTATGGGAATTTAGCCTTCAATGCATACCCTATAAGGCAATGTTCTCATATTTGTAGTTCATCAAAGCCCCCATTCTTGCCAGTTTTAAATAAATTATTATCTTTACTTTTCGATAAAACATAGTTAATCTTCAAATCATTCATCTTTTATCTATTTTGGGTTAATATCAATTGTTTCTTTTGTTTCCATCGTACTGATTTCCTTTCATTCTGTGCTTGATAAGCCCAGGCCAACTATAAGTTAGATACTTCTCCTGCTAAAGATGCTAATAGAGTTAGATATGAGATTCAATCCATTAATTGTATTTTAATTGTTGGGCTTGTTCAATTTGCTACTTTTGTCCCTCCTTTGAATCTATCAAGGAGACAACTCCTTCCATTATCTCCATTTTTCACCTTGATCTAATCTATTATACACTAGTTTTGGCTTCAGTTATGCTGTTTCCTTATTTTCTACTTGGAAAACTAGAGCACAATGTTTTTCAGTTTCTCACCTTTGAACTGAACTTAGGAAAACTCAGAACCACCCAAACAATATTTTTTTTCTTTTTTCAATGTTATTAAGAAGGGTTTTACATAGTTTTCTAAATCTAGCTCATATGCCAGTCTTATTGATTCATTATTTTGAATACCAAGGCTAGAATAAGTAACCTTTTCATTGTAGAGAGCAGAATACCAAGAAGGGTCACTATAGAGACATTATTTATGAGCTTAGTATATTTCATATTTGAACACTCATTATATATAATGAAAATTTGATTTAATTTACAATTCATTTAATTTAGATTTTTAAAATTATGTTTTCTTTAGAATAACTAACAGTTTTATGTGAATTTGTAATCAACATAAGTGATTTTTTACACATTGATGATGCATTTATATCACTTAATACAAGAAGCCAAGTGTGACTTTTAATTAACAAGTTACCGTCTAACGTTTTCTATAAATTAAAGATTTATCATTTTTGCGTTATTAATTTAATGATATAATGGAACTAATTGTTAACAATTTAAATGCTGAACATTATTAAAATCAGTGTGTTATCAATAGTCATAGTATTACTTTGCTTAGACTGGAATTATTTTGTTTGTAAGCTTATTATTAGGTTTGAGCTTGATTCATCAACTTATAAGTTATTCTTGACTGAATTGAGCTAAGCTTCTAACCGAGCTATAAAGATTTATAGAAGAATCCACCAATTAAATCCTTGTTTGAAATTCATTCATCACTTTGACAAGCTCATTAAATAAGTTTTACTTTACTTATTAAGCTTTTTGAATTGTGCTTGAACAAGCTTTAAACAGTAATTTCAAGTCAAGCTTCAAGTAATTGGGTTTAATTAACAACATTATTAATATGTCAATTGATCAATACGTTGCTAGCAACTATTGGTAAAAATTGACTTCTGGAAATAGATAATAATAATACTAATAATAATAATAATAATAATAGAATAAATGAACACATTTTTCTGAAGAATCGAAAATAGTTTTATAAAATGAACAAGCATTTAGTGTTTCCTATCCTTATACTGTCTTGATACTTGATTCAATTTTTCTGTAGTTTTGGTTGAGCTTTATCCTCTTTTTGTATTGAGCATGGAGGTTTAACATTGGAAAGGACCTCATTGTATACTGAGCAGTAACTGAGGGTACTAAAGTATTGGTCTCTTCTTTTGTTGAATTCTAAAACTGTGTAAATGGAAAAGTAAAAAATTAAAAAAAAAAAAAAAAGGAAATCTGGAGCAAGGCTCCGTGCAAAATCTGATGTTTGAATTATTTAATAACCAAAGCTCAGATCTGATCAGCATGAATTGCTCTGGTTGACAGTGACTTCCTCACTTGTCCGGCTGCAATTAAATGGACTTTTAGCCTTTTCCTTTTTTGCCATTTTTCAACCGTCTATGCTTGCAAATAAAATACATGTATTCGTATTTCCTTTTTTGCTCTTGACACCTTATCTTTTGTTGTTATTCCTTGGGGAAATGGTAGAGAACTTAATCCAATTGTTTGTAATTTGCCTTCCAGTTTGCTTGCTAACATGAGAATGATCTCAGTTGTTTGGAGGTTAATAGATATGTGAATTATTTGGGAAAATGATGATTAAATTTTGTCTCAGAACTTGCATTTTTTTCATTATGCCCATATGCTTACCTAGAGTAGGGATTTGACCCGAGAAGCTATTAGCCCTAGATGGAGCAAGTTCTGAATTCTTGAATTGAGAATCTTACACACCACAACAGATAGTAGCCAAGTTAGTCTAAAGCATCACATAAACCGGAAAGCCATATAGTGAGGAGAAAGCTAGTTTATTGTGCAAACTAACTTGCTTAAGTAAGACGTGGGTTAAGCTGTGGATAGAGCCATAGGCTGGCTTGGAGCTCATTCGTTGATGTGAGTGAGAAGGAACTATCAGGAGGATTAACTTTGTTTTGATTGGTCATCTAGGAGGATTGAGGTTGACAATATGGATTGGGGGGAGGGGCCTGGAGTCATTGACCGTGAGTGTGGATGAAGGTGGCTAGAGTGAGCTTTTCTTCAAAGGTACAATAGTAATCTATCAAGAATACTCAATAGCCTGAGGATTTAGAAAAAGTCCCTCCCTATCTTGCGTATCTCTCCCTCTTTTTATTAAAAGAGTTTGAGTCTTCTGGAACTCAAGCCTTGTAATGGAAGGTGGTTGTGAATACTTATCTGGAATTCGGAGAGGGTTGCAGGCACGATGATTGTGGCTGTGATAGTCTCCTCCACCCTTAAAAAATAACTATTACTTTCCTTATTGTTCTTTGATTCTTCCATTAATCTACTGTTGAGTGATGCTAGCTGGTTGGTATCTTGGTCAACATTTACCAAACTTCATTTGAAGCTCCGAAAACTCGGTATCTTCCTGTTGCTGTCGGCATTCTTGCCTCTCAGTGAGTCCATTGTCATGCACAAAGTCTTGATTCTCTTTTCAGGAACTTAGGTTGTTGACAAGAATTCAGTCATTTCTGGTACTCCAACATTTCTTCCTTGAATCACCCTGGTCTTCTTACAATTTGTGCAAGACCTCAACATTCTCGGGTCCTATCATAAGCCCCCAGCCTTTGAGGATGAAGTTCAGGCTCTAGGGTTGCAATGAAGCAACTTTCCAAAGCTTCTGGGGTTTGTGTAAATGTGTTGGCCATTAATGCGCCATGAGGCATTTGGCATTATTGTATTTAATGTGAAATAGGGAGGTGAGCTGAGTTATTCCCCATGCCGAGGTAACATGTGGTCTCGAGCCTTAATTCATCTTATGCCAAGGTGATGCTTGGTCTCATACCATGCATTGCATGATAGGCTCTTCTCCTTAGTTGAAATGAGTTTTTGTCGGTCTTTTATCTTCTCTTATTCTCCTTCACAGAAATTTCCTTAGCCTTGTCTCTTCTTCCAATGGAGAGAAGTTTCCCAACTCCCTGGTCCTTTTAGGCAACTGCCTGAGGACCAGGTGTCAGAATTTTTCCCTCCTCTATGGGTGCTGGAGACTAGGCGGTGTGGTGGCTGCTATTCCATTCCAGTGGTGTATCACAAGGTCGTTTTACCTGTTTGGAAAGGGCCATCGAGCCACTGGCTGTAGACGTATGTATACATGGAGCAACTCTTAAGGCTGGAGTTTTCTTCATCCTCACTGAGGAGTTTGCTGACATCCTCAACTCCTCTCAGATCCCACTAACGAAGTGAGGTACCTCATTGTGTTGTGCGTATTTTTCAGGCATGAGGTGTGATTCTGGCCCCGACAGTACTGATTGGCACCTTTAAGATTGCGCGTGGTACCTCTGATTTGTATTACCTCAGTCCCAAGCTGAAAGTCATCATTAGGGGTGATAACATTAATACCGTGAAGGGTTGGAATGACAAATATTCTTGATTCCAGATCTGATTTTGTGGAACTTGCCCTTCAATTTGGTGATAGATGAGCCTGATGTATGTTTGGGACCTGAGCTGAGTGGATCTGGACACGGTGCGCATGGAGCTTGACGTGATGTAAGTTCTTAACTGATGAACCAAAAGGTGTTATGTGGACCCTGCTTGCTGAGTCCATGTGGAGGGCTGTCAGCAAGAGCCTGGTTTAAGGGGCAGAGTCCACTAGGAAGTTGATCGGAATCTTGGAGACGGAGACTGGGGCTGGGCAGCCAGTAGAGGAGGATTATGATGACATTCCCTTGCCAAGAAGCCTGATGAGATTCTCGCCAAGGTTGGCTATGATGGATCGCTCAGAGCTGGCAGCGACAACCTTGGGTGAGGAGCTTTATGTTGAAAAGTAAGAGACGACATGTTCTCAGTTGGCGGAGAAGAGTTCAGGTCTGGCAGCAGCGAGTGATGAACATGGATGGGAATTTCAAAGCATGCTGCTCTGGTTCCAAGTTTGGAGCTTCTTGCTTCTGTGGTGGTGATTCTGGATCATAGCTGATGGAATGATGGTCTTCGGCTATTCTGCACAATTGATGGCTGCTGCCCCGGGCTCTTTTTGGACGAGGTGTCAGAGCTTAGGGGGCTGCTTGCTGAAGCTTGCTGGGAGTTGGAGGCCCTCTGGTAGCAAGCCAATGTGTTGAGAGGAGACACACACAGGCCCAGGCGCATTGAAGTCCACGACTATCAAGGCTGAGGTGAACCAGCCTTGGGCTGTTGTGGTTGATTCCAAAGTTGCAGCTGTGGCTATGGAGCTGTCTGCTGCCTGAGGCCAACATCAGATGGAACTGCAGCAGACGGTGGGCCTTATGGAGGTCCAACAATAGCTGGTATCCAGATTGCACAGTTGTTTTTGGGCCTGGAGTGAGCTGGTCTCTGAATCAGAGCATTGTTTTGCTAGGCTATTTGGATCCTCGGAAAATAGGTGCCACTGATCCTGGCAGCTTCAGCAACTAAAGGAAGGAATATGATATGGATGTCATTGACTGGGACCCAGCATTGGGCCATATGAAGCATCCCCCTAGGCAACCCCTTTTGCTTTGTACAATGTACATCACTCTTCTTTATCAAGAAAATATCTCCCATGGTTCAGAGTGTGCTATTGGAAAGGGACATTCCATCCCTTCAGGTCCTAAAGGAAAATGGCTCTTCTGCTCAGAAACAAAATATTCCAAGATCTCGGATCCAATCAATATTGTTATTGGCCTTCCAAGATTTTATCAAATTGGGGTTGTTGCCCTTAAGATAATCTTTCAGCTTGGGACAAATGGAATAACAGTCTGAGCAGCCCAGCTAAAACTTACAGGCATCCTTCATGGCCACTGGGCCAGCGCCACTTCCTGATGCCAGAAAAGGACAAAGCATTCAAGATGACAGCACCTGGATTAAACCTGGCAAATAGGACCTGGAGAGCAGTCAAGATGATGGCAAAATCCTCATCAAGAGGAAAGTGGACCCATCCCAAGTGTTGCCTCATAAATGCAAATGGTCCTAGCTGGAAGCTTGTCGTCCCTCTACGGTCAAGTTGGAGGAATTACGGCAAAGTCTGCCGGGATTGAATCATGATGCTGCCATACCACCATGTTGTTGGCAGTCACAGAAGATGGATTTCAAATCCCAGTTGAGAGGCGGATGCAAGATGCCTGCTAATTTAGTGGATTTTGGTGTCATGTGAAGAAAGATAAGTCAGAGAAGAAGGAAGGGAAAGCAGGAGGGGGAGTTCTACTTTTCATGCAGGATTAGGATTTTAGGAGATACATTGAAATATTGGTGAAAACACAAACACCTTTTTATAGGCAAAGGTGGAAAAATCTTGCATGCTTATCTAGCATACCTCAGAAGAATTCAAAAACTTCTTTGGAATGTTGAGGTACCTTCAACCAATTTAGTGCCTCACAAGTTTCGAGACCACATTAGTGCAAGAAGCTTGGCACAGACACTTAATTGCAGCCACGAAGCCTGAACTTCACCCTTAGAGGTTCGTGGTTATTATTAGGGTTAGGAAAAGTTAAAAGGTTTTTCCCAGATCATCAATGTGTCGAGGCACCCCAAGACAAGAGTGCAAAGTCAGTAAATTAAAGTCTTGTTTGGGACGACCAAAGTCCTGAAAAGCTGAAGCCCCGGATTGGATAGTTACAGTCCCTAAAGAAGATCGAAGTTCCAAAGAAGAGGGTCAAGGATCGATAAGAATTAGAGTATCCGTCGAAGGTCAAAGTCTTGATATCGTGGTTTCTAGGCCAAAGCCTAATTGAATGGCTAAATCTCTAATTGACTAATGTCACACCTTCCCAGCTAGGAAAGGAATGTAAGGGCCATTTAGCAAAAGGACTACAACGTTGCAAACGGCAAAAGGACATGACTATTGCAAGCGCATCTCCCATCTGTCACATCAAATTAAGAACAGAATATCAGGAAAAAAGAAAAAAAAAACACGTTGCAGGTAGCGTGACAAGCGCATTAGAGGACCTAGCTAGCGCCGATCTCACCAGGTGGAGCAGGATCATTCAACTGTCAAATATATAAAATTTATCCAATGTCTTTCCCTCCAAAGGACACCACTCAAGCAGCCCTGCCCTCTTCTAAGGGAATCCTTAGAGAGAGATAAAGAGGGATACATACACACTCATTTGCACAGGAGCATTCAAAAATTGTCATATTAACAATTTTACTGATAGGGAAAACTCCTGAGTAGAGAGACTCATTCATAAACAAGAGAACACCCAAGATACATGCAGACTTTTGAGCTTTCATTGAGAGATATCATTGTCCCGCTAAGGAAAGGCTATTTGCCTTAAATCCTCCTTCACCTCCTAATTCATGATGAAGGACTTGTTCCAATCCATTCAATTTCCATAATTGTCCTGAAGGGCCCTCTGAGAAAGGACCCTACAACCAGCTCACATCTCGATCCACTCCTCTCCAACCATTCATGGGGTAGATGGCCTTCACTCAGGGTACCCGTCTTGTTTATGTCATATCCAAACATGTGTGTAATGACTTGTCCGTCTCATAGACTTGTTTTCTTTCATGATATTTTGCCTTCAACTTTGGCTGGTGCTATATACCAACTTGAGCTTTGGACGGGTTCTCCTAGTGAAACATATCATGGCCCTTTGATCCTTGTCTTTGTATTAGTGTGCAGGATTTAGGTCCTTAGGTCTGGATCTAGGTCCCTTTTATGCTTTTACTTTCTTCGGTCAAATATTTTTTCCAGTATGCTTTGTTTCCGTTATTTCCATTTTTGCTATTCTAAAAAAGGTGAGTTCCTAAATAAAACAATAAGAACTATTGTTGTAACTCGTATTGCCTATGACAAAACACTTGCCAACTAGAGAAAGACCTAAGTTTGTTTTCTTTTTTTTACTATGAGGCTAAGCCAAGCCTTGGCTTAATAGTAAGATTGTTTTGTTGTAACTTGGAAGTCATAGGTCCAACCCATAAAAATAACCTCTCTTTTAATTCGGGATAAGGCTGTATATAATATATTTGACTTTTCCCTGCAATGGGGGAATCTTCATGAACCACCATCTATGCTTTCCTTTTTGTTTTCTATTCGATTTAGTTCCGCATAATAACCCATCTTCCTTGTCTTGTCTTCATTCTTCACAATAAGCCTTTATCTTCTTCAACATGGCTTAATAAAGACTTGTATGCTATCTTGCTGCACTAGACTGTCTTATACTTGGTTCATATCATGAAAGAAAATAAAATGAAGAGGCCAAGAGAGGATAGGTAACACTGTTTGATGTGTTTGGTTTGTCAATGTTTCATAAGTCAGTCATCTATTTCATAGCCAAGATGTTCAGGACAATGATTGGGACGTGAAAAGCTGAAGTAAAGGAAGCAGAAAAATGAGACATGAAGTGGCAAAAAAAGAAGCGAAAAGTTGTTATAATATCTTGAATCCTCTTCGAGTCTAGTTTCAAGGGGTTTGTTCTTTTCTGGAAAAGCATATATCGTGAGGAGGGCGAGTTTTGTGCTCAATGACACGCTGTTGCAACTCTACTTTCAGTTGAACTGTTGATATACAGTCCGTCAACACCAGTGTTGCTTATCTAGTTTTATCGCATTTGGGAAGAACAGAATTTTTCGCACTGTTACTCCTTTTCATTTATCTCTACGTTGTCACTTTATTTTTGTTCAACTAACCTGTGCCTCATCTTCATTATATTAATGGAATTGCTATTTGTTGTTGCAAGTCAGTGTAAATTTTAGGTGTCTTTAACAACTAGCCTGGCACTGGATCACACTTAGTTTATATTATTGTATAATACTGTGGGGCCTTTCTTTTCTGATAACTGATTGATCCTGTGCCTATCATTGAACCGACTTGCCACAGCTAGTTATTTTGGAGTTTTAATCAATTTATGGGTGCATACAACTACTTTACTTGCTGCTATAAAATTAAAGTTCTGGATGATGAATTAATATATATTTTGCAATCATTAAGTGTCATGCATGGATAAAAATATCGGTACTGATATTGATTGCAGCCATATCAGACAAATATGAGATATGTCAGCCAATATTTTGAACATTATCTTATATATCAGGATATATTATAATACCAATATAGTAATATATTCCGATTTTGCTATTGTATTAGAAAATATCAGTATGGGGGGGCTGATACAGATATATATCAACTGATATTTTCATCTTTGGTTCCATGTGGTGCCTTGGGTATATATTGCTTCCTTATCGGAAACATATTTCCATTCTTAGACTTTATTTTGGTGCTGTAGGTCCTCATGAAGGTAATGAGAATAGATAACTTTCATGTAGGTTTGCTAATTTGACTAGAAATTCTTGATTGACTCCGAAGTTATAGAAGACCAATCTGCTGCTGGCTTTATTGGAAAATGAAAACTGGGAGATTGTGTAGACATCTATTTTTCTTGAAAAATGCACCTATTTCATAATATGAATGAATGCTTCTCCTTCTCAACTTGTTCCATGCCTTGTGAGTATGGAGATGGGAGCCTTGTGTTGCTGCTAAGATTTGGATAAGGTAGCATCCCATGTAATCACGATTAAACTTCCTAGATTATTTCATTTGGATTTGACATTGTAGTATGTTTCTGTTGCAGATCTACTATCTGACTGTTTGAAATGCTGTGTTGAGGATTCTGATGATTCCATTAGCAAGGTAAACTGTGCTGTGAGAAACTACTATTGGTCTAAATTGTTGCTTTTGGTTTCTGTTTAGAATGTTGGTGGCTACTTTCGGAAGGGTTATATTAAATATTGCTTCTCTTTTCGGGTCCTTAAATGTCAGAGAATGTGAGGGTGTGTTCACTGCCAGAGAAATGTTTTCCATTTTCTTTTAATCTCTGGTATTCATTCATTTTTCCCATTCTTTTTCATGTGAAAGTGAAATATAGGAAATGTTTTTCATGAAAAGGAAACATATGACGTCTCAAAATTCAAAAATTCTTCTTAAGGCAGTTGGAAATCAAAAACATGATTTCCAAAAGTGAGCCACCAACAGGTGTGGTTAGTGTTTGGGCTCACTTCCATATGATATTGTGGAAAGTAAGGTTAAGGATTAAAGCCACCTTGGGGGACACTATTGATTAATTATTGTGGTTACTGGTTTCCTTACCACCAGACCCTTTGTGGGGCTTGGAGGGAGGCTATGGCTCAACATTTTGACAGGAGAACCTGCTCTTACAGTCTCCATGGCAGACCCTTATGGTAGGCCCCAGCCATCTAAGTTCGTCCATGCATTGTTTCCCTGCCAATAGGGATCTTGTGGCAACACCCAGAGAGAATCTCCTTCCAAAGTCTGTTAGACCCCTCCTTTGACTTTTTACTCTACCAAAAAAAAGGAGAAAAGTTTCTCCTCTAATTTGCTAGATTTCACCATGCTGGATCCTTCCACAATAATTTTCACTTTAGATTTGGAAATTTCCAACGTGAGTAACGAGTATAACTGAACTTGAAATGTTGGTAATGGAGTTGGATGTTGTGAAATGGGGTGAGACGTCTTGACACATTTAATGAACGACCCAGTGCACCATGATTCTGATTAATGCAGTAATGATAGCGTTTGACCTTATATATAGCTTAATAAGTTATAGAAAATTAATGTGACCATATGATTGAAATGAGTGTATTAGGTCTAATTACTATTGCAGAATGCCAGTTGAATTATTTGAGATGGACAAGTACTGGTGGCAATGGTGTTATGTTTTGTCAAGTCATATTTTAGTTCAGGTTCATATTGAGATTTATAGCAAAACCCGTTAATATTTGTGTTGATTTCATGTTGATCTACTTAAAATGTTCAGTAAAATGTTGTATGATTGATTGGTTGATAATATAGTATTGGAAGTTACATATAGGTCATGTATTTTTTGATCTTATTTTGTGATTTTATTAGCATTAAATGACCTTATATAAGCGTCAAAAATATGAATTGGACATAATACACGTGCGTAGTGAATAGGTTCAGTATATAATATATACATATGTATATGAATAATATATATGTGAATAAAAATTGGACCTAAGACACTTCACTGGGGTTTGTTAGTGTATTTGTGTCTGTATGTACATTCATATAATTGTGTACGCATGCATGTATGTTGATTCAATTAATTGATTACACTCATATTCTAGCTTTGTGGGTCCATTGTGTACACATTTATGAGATGTGTCAAGTCATGTTGACATGCTTAGTGAGTGTTGCAATTTTTTGTTGGTCCAAGCTTGCTTTGTGTGGGATTTGAAGTCGAAATTTGTCCAATTGTGGAAAATGGTAAAGCCACGTATTCTTTAAGGATCACTATTGACCTCAAATTTTTTGGATAACTGAATGGATGATCTCATAAAGTGGTTGATTTTTATTCTGATGGGTCGCTTGAAAGGAGTATGTGTTGTACTTTTATAGCACTCCTTTAGAGGATCACTCTAGGATTACTAGGTGCTTTTGTCCTATTTGTTATTATTGTTTACAGGGTTTTCACTGAGGTTACTTAGGTTGATGTTGGGTTTGGGGTTATTAATTGGGTTTGAATGTTTTATTTAGGTTAGGAAGATATTGGATATTTTTGTGGTGGGTCACAGATTTGGATGGTGCATGGAGTGAAAGATATGGTCTCCTTGCATGGGATTTCTGGTTGGGTTATGATAATCTATNATAATAATAATATTTATTCCCTGTTATTATGTAGGAATAACCATTCATGTGGGAATAACAATTCCCAGGAAATATTTATTTAGTGTTAAATTTATAACCAAATGGATGAATATTTATTCCCAGGGAATAGAAATTCTATTTTCACATTATTTCCTCCAACCAAACGTGCCATAAAACTAGTTTTGTCATCATATCAACTCCTGATGGGGGCTAGAGTAAACTAGTCCACCAAAAAAGTGACTTGTGTTAAATCTGGTTGAGGATTAGATCAATGAAGTACCACACACTGTCAGTAGAGTTGTAGACTAGGTTGGCCAAGCTCAAACTGGATCTACCTAGATCTAGGCCAACAAAATTCCAGACTGAGCGACTTTTGCGAACTAGATCAGCCAAGATCAAAACTGGCTGACTACAAATTGGCCAAGTTTTGAGATGAAGTCGGCTAACTTCTGGACAAGGGATTCAAGTTTCAGATCAAGTCATCTATCTTGAGCCACAAGCTTATAATTTGACCTCTTTATATTTATGTCCATTAACCTTGCTGTCCACAATGTTGGTCACCATCACTATGAAGATATATGATGTTTTGCTGGAGTATTCATGTTGTCACCTCATCTCAACTGTCGTACCACCAGGCTCAACATCCTTCGCGTTATTGAAAACTAGGTCTTGAATTGATCCTCATGTAGACATTTACTATCTCGCCTGGCAATGATCTCTAGCTGCCTCCCATCTCACTCTTAAAAGGGAAATACTATTTCATACCTAGTTGATCAATACAGTTGTTCCTCCTGTTGGTTGTACAGTTTTTTATGTCCCTATTCACTTACCAACATACTTACTGATAAATCACATCTACGAGGGATTGCTGAGTTGAGTGTCAAAGAGGAATCTTTAAGAGCCCTTCTTAACTCCTGAGTTTCTCATGGTGCACTAGTTCAAGTTTCCAGGGTCTTCGTCCTTGCCTTGGCCTGGGCCGATCTTCACGATGGTAGGATCACTGGTGTTGTCAATGATGAGCACTGACTGGAAGCCTTCTGCTGTTTCTTCAAACAAAAGCTGCTTGCTAACAGAGTCTCTCTCTCTCTCTCTCTGCCTCACTAAAAAGATTTTCTCATTTTGCTTACTTATTAGACTTGCATGTGTCTCATTTAGTTTACCTCAAATGGGTGATCCGGCCCCAGTGTGGATGAAGAGGTCCCTGACCCCAGTGATCATGCTTTTCGCAGCCTGGCTGTGTAGGTCAATGACATAATTACCCTTATATAAGTGTATTGTGAGTGGGAAGGAAAATATCTAGGCTAGGATTTAATGTGGCAATTTCTAACTGGCAGAAGAATACAATTGAGCACTCTAGTAACCATGGAACCAGATGCCTTGAATTTCTGCTATGCAATTGTAGGATCAATTCTGATTAAGCACAAAAGCCCTTTCTATGCTTTTAATACTTGATTTGCAAGTCTCATGAACCATGTGCATGCCTTAGGTATAAAGATTAAGTGATAGACAATTCTGATGGTCAGTTCCACTAAGTAGGGTGAGTTTTATAAAATGGAACTGCTAATATTGTTGGAAGTGTTGGCAAATTTCCTGAAAAATTTTTATATCATGAGTCAGATTTAAAATGTCTGGGTGTTCTGTCAAAGTTTGCTCAAACATCAATATTATGGAAGAGGATTTTGTTCAAGATTGACTCGAAATTTGCCTCAAGTAAAAAACAGATTTTTTCTACTATGTCTCTGCAACTACTTTGACATAGGATAGGTTAAATGTGTCCACTGCTTAACAATTACTTGCCATTATGCATGTTTCCGCAACTATTTTGACAAACCAACTATTAACCGTGGCTATTACCAAACAATTATTTTTCACTATGTTTATGTCTCTGCAATCAATGGTTTACCAATGCCCTATTATTCACTTCTTTGATAATGCTTTGACATTGCCTTTTATTTATAAATAACCACTTAACTTCTACCTAGTGTGGCTAGTATTTGAAGGCTCATTGAGACACTATCTTTTAGAGAGTCACCAACCTTTTGAGTGATTTTCATATTTCCACAATGCCCTGCATTTGAACCTTATGAAAATCTCTCACCCAGGTTCTTTAAACACATTTCTTAGCCTGCAATCTTATGGAGTTTCTGTGTGTGGCTCATACCTAGAAGTAAGGCCTGGAACTAGATCCGGTCATTTTTTTCAGGTTCTTAAGGGAGTGGATGAGATGTATGGAAGTCTAAGAGTCCAAGGTTGACTGAAGTCTGGGTGAATGGTCAAGTTAAACGTAAGGGTTGAACATGATGAAAATATGTGTCATAGTCAAATTGATAAAGATGATTCCAGTGAAGGTATAAATGTGAGAGGTTTACCATGAGAGTCAAAAGTCAGGGGAAAGTTAAAGAGTTAGGGAGGAAATTAAGATTGGGCCTAATGACCTTCAAGCATTTTTCTTAGTGGATGTATCCATTTTGGACACTTGATAGGAATTTGTGTTGTAATTTTCCACATTTGATTCATAAGCTCTTAAAAGGAGGCCCTGCAATTTGGATCAACCAAATTACAGCCAGGTTCTCAAAACGTCAACTAACTGAGGCCAACTCACTTTGAGTGCCATTGAGGCTGAGCTCCGGGGAGACCAAACTGTGGGTGGCCGAGGTTTTGGGAGAGGCCAAGCTCTAGATGGATGAGCCTTCGGTAAGTTAGAGCTCCGTGGGGCCAAGTTGCCGAGTTACCAAGGACAGAGTTACTGAGCCCAATCATGCCAAGATGTTTATCTGTAGTCCCGAACCGAGTAATTGCGCTTGAATTGCATGATGTGGGAAAGCGGTACCGATGTGGTAGTTCCTTTATTATTTTAATCATATCAAATCACATTGTTGTGATTAGGATGGTAGGCAACATTAGGGTTTAGGTAGCTATATAAATTTGCCTAAAGCTAGGTGGTGGGATATTTTGAATCTGTGCATTTTAGTGGCAGTAAGCTTGGGACCCTTGAGGTAGTTATCTTGGTTAACCTAGATTTGCTCTGGGTGTGCTTAGGTTGATTTAAAATCATTTATCTGATTCTACTTCAGATGTTTATGCTATCATTTTATCTTCGTCATTGTCATCATTTGGAGTTCTACTACTCCAATGTTACACTATGTTCCTCATAACATCCCTTTTTTTTTTTGTGAAAGGATTACAAATCGAGTGGGGCTTGATATTGGACTCCTAGAAGAGGTGTCTTATCAAGTCTTGCAATTGATTTTACTTCTGAAGTTGTTCCCATAACACTGTAATCCATAATAAGATGTCCATATGGCCTTATAGTGATGCCCAAAACATTCATAAATCAAGAAACCACTGTGGTTCATGTAATTCTTTTGCACTCCATTGTTAATTTCATGTTATTTTATGTTGTTTTTTCAACCTTGTAAATCACATATAGGCCTATACCTTGTTTGTTTGGTCTGCTCAAGGTACATGTGTTTCCTTGCTTCTACTTAAATTTACTCATACACCTTGTCCTATATATACCCAAATAACAGGCCTACACCTTTTCTTTTCCTTGCTTGAACATGTGTTTCCTTGCTAATTGAAATAACTTGCAAATACCAGTGATGAGAGTAGAAACTGGAAAGAAGTTTGGGCATTCTTCATGACCATCTCTGTTCTTAACAGTACCCCAAGATACAAAGGTTAGAAAAAAGCACAAGCTTCTACGTTGTCACTGAAGCTATTATGCCACATCCAAATCTTCCACCATATGTTGGATCACCCCAAGCGGTACCAGCTTTACCATCATCAAACGCCGTCATCAAGGACCCATGTAATCTTATACCACTTCTTACTCCCTTAGCCCTAAAACCTTTAGCATGACTTGATCCTCCCAAACCATGTGTACCACCACCAAATCTACATTGAGTAGGAGGTACAAGAGTTTTGGTACGAAGATCTTAGGCATCTTTCGATTAGAAGGAAGTAGGCCCGAAAGCCTTAAACCGCCTCCAGCATTTCTCATGCACAGCCATCTGCACCACCCTAACTGAATTTTCATCATGGCAAGGGTCCCAGCCTTGTAGAGTCCCACATCGGATTGGAAGGGGGCACGAAGCGCGTTCTTATAGAGGCGCGGATACCCTTCCCATGGAGACGCGTTTTGGGGGCTGTGGAGGCCGTCTGTCAAGAGCAAAACCGTACGGAGCCTGTATGGCTGCCAAAGCGGACAATATCTCCATGCGGGTGCCTGGGGACATTACAAGTGGTATTAGAGCCCGGACCCGGGTTCGGTGTGCCAGCGGGGACGCTGGGCCCCTTTGAGGGGGGTGGATATTAGAATCCCTCATCGGATTGGAAAGGGGCACGAAGCGTGCTCTTATAGAGGCGTGGATACCCTTCCGATGGAGATGCGTTTTAGGGGCAGTGGAGGCCGCCTGGCAAGAGCAAAACCGTGCGGAGCCTGTGTGGCTGCCAAAGCGGACAATATCTCCATGCGGGTGCCTAACATTGACAATAACCCTCACTAAATGATCCCCCGCTCCCCCCCCCCCCATCACCTCATGCAGAACCCCTCAATATCTAAAAGTATTTACATCTATCTCTGAACGGGGAATAATGTCATGTAAAATTCTAGCTACAGAAGCACCAATCGTAACAGCAATGCACCGAAGAGCCAATCTTTATGACAGTAGACAAGATAATGCTAGCATGAAACCTCAGTAGCAAGCAAGAAAGCAACTAATACCAATCAGCAAAGCTGCAGCAACATCAGCATCAAGATCAGCAAGTAGTTAATTAAAACATGAAGACACTGTTTAGTAGTAGTTAGTATTAGATGTTTGTTAGTAGTGGTTAGTATTAGCTGATATTTTTGTAGCAACGGATGTAAAGACTAGAAGAATTAGTGTAGAAAAACAATTGGGATGTGAACTGAAAAGTAATCGAATACTCAGTTATGGATCTTGTGCTCCAAAACTCTTATTTACTCCTGTTTTCCAATTTCCTCATCTAGCTTATGTATTTTCCTACCTCCTTCCTTCCCCTTCATTGAAGTCATTAGAGGTAATTCTCGCCTTCGCATCACAAATAAATGTTTTAACAAAATGTGGAATGTTTATTGATCAAAATAAATATGCCATGTGTCTTTTCTTTTTCCAACAACATTATTTTCTATTGCAACCAAAAGGCATTATATCCCCTTAAAGTCTTCTGCTGAAAAACATTTCAGTGGCAAGCCAAATTGCGCCCAAATCTCCTTCTTTGTTCCCTACGACGCTGAATTGATACGTAGTAATTGTACTATTCCAATATATCCTAATTAGATATTAATCCTCATTCAAGTTTCTGACAGGCTTTTAACCTCTTTGGCATCCCTGTCTAACTTATTGTTATTATGTAGATAACTTACTCTGGTGCAGTGCTGGAGGTCTGCATGAGGAAATTGGTGTTCTACCCTGAGGTGGTTGGCTTCATAGAAGAAGAGAAGGACAAATTTCCAACGGTCAAAGTCCAGTATGCTTTCAATTCCCCACCTAAATTGATTATGCTAGATGATAATGGTGAACAGAAGGAAATAATCAGGTGAGTTTTTGCTTCCCTCTCATTCTGCTGTCTTCTTCCCTTTTTCCCTGTTCAGAATATTTTAGTTTTTGGTTTTTTTTTTTTTTTTGGGAGGGGGGGGTGACGGGTTGCCTTTTCGTCTTTCTGTTTCCTTTTCTTCTTTTCTTTTTGCATCTCGTAATTTCGTGTTGATATAGACCAAGTAAGGCCACCACCATCCTATCACTCTAATCTATGAGGTCTTAACTTCCAATTATGGAGGTTCATTCCAGTGGCACTTTAATTATGCACCTGATTATGCTCTTGCACAAAGTAATGTGTTGTTATTATGATCATTTGAAGTATGCAAGACAATGATGGCTACCATGGGAATCGGGGAGTATTGATAATAGCTTTATGACAAGAGAATGAGCCATGAATCCATTGATAATAACCCATTTAATCACTTCTAGAAGCCCTATATTTGCATTAATCATATAGACATTACTTGTATCCATTTACAGTCAAGTGTGCCAATGACTTTAGTGCATCAAATACCTCCACAACACAAAATAGTACAGCCAAACACGGGACAACAGTGTGCTCCATTTAGTTCACTGTTTTTTGAGTGTTTCCAGATTTGGGGGGTTCGGGTTTTCATGAAACCAAGGATTCTTGACGAGAAAAGTGTGACCGGGATATTTTCATCACTTGCACATTTTTCAATATTATGAAACCACTTTATCTTGTGTCCATGAACGTAGCTCTCTTCCTGAGAGTAAACCATGTAAAATTTATTGTCTTGTGTATGCCGAATTCTTGTCATTATTCCGATGTTACTATAACTTAATCATCCCTCAAAGTGATCTGCCACATACCTTTAAATGAGACAGTGGATAATCTGCCTAAACCTTGATGTTTAGGGCCATCTCTGTCATGACACCGGAACTCGTATCTTTTAGACAGCTTCACACACCTGGCAAAATATATTGATGGTATTTACGTGGTGGTGGCAACTGTTTTTTGTATGAAAACAGATGTTCCATGTTTGTAATTATGAGGAATAGCATATTCAGGTCATCTTAGTTTCTTTAGTTATGCTTACTGCAGTATTTTCTTAAAACTCTTTGGTGACAGAATTGACAACTGGAAACGTGAACATGTTCTGCAATTTCTGAGGGAGAAGGTCAAGTCTGGCTCTGTGGAATCCTAGTTAAGTCTTCCCTTTTGCTTTGTGTGCTGCTTGATTGAATTGATAACATGAATAAGGGGCTGAATAGCCGATCTGCTGTAACAATGTTCTTGTGAACAGTTATTTTTGTGAACCCTTCTAATATTTCAATTCCTCATCTTAAACCTGTTGCAAATTATGGTCGTCTGATCCCTCTTGTTCACCATCCATCTTACTTGCAATGTTTTGTTGCTGACCTTCGTTATATTTTTTGTGTTGTTTTTAAAAAATTAAATTAAAATTGATACTTATTTAATTAAATTCAGACAAGTTGTAGAAATATGGTTAGTTAGTATATATTTCTATATTTCTTTTGTAACTTTTTTTAAGATAAAGCCAAATAAGCTTTCAAATTTCTATCTCATTCTCAGTCATGGTGGGCCCCTTGAATGGTTAAATAAGACTTGCACTTTTCATTTTTGTATGAACTCTTTAATAGACTGTGAGCCCACTAGGGTAATTTGTTGGGAGGACCACAACAATACTAATTAGCTGCAAAGAGGCTGCTAGGCACTGCTGGTTTTCTTGGCCTGAGATTCCAGAAGATAGGGAAAGTAGAGGGTTTATGTTAAAACTTTCTGTGACAATTATCTCCATCGAAAGTTTCAAGAATGAACAAGTTAACAGAGAAACTTGTATTTAGTCTACTGCAATCTGAAGTGCTGGTGAATTTAGCCAACTCGTGATTCTCAATAATTTGGGCATTTATATTCGCTGTGAAACTTGATTGAACCTGGCAAAAAAGATATGGGATTCTAGAAAAAAAAATCGGTCATGGCCTTAGCTTCCAGAAAATGATGAGGGAAATTAGCCACGTCAAGGCAATCCAAAAGTGGGCTTGTAACCACCGACTTGTTCCTCAGATATCGGTCTAACAACCGCAAAGACGGGCCGGCATACCAAATCCTTTCAAACCAAGGTGAACTAAGATTCAAAATCTGAACAGATAACCAAATCATTGGTTGACAAAGGGTTCCCTGTTAGCATAATGAAGGCACCAAAGAAGGTACAAATCAAAGGGCATGAATAAATAAACAAATTATGCTTGTCATTTCTACTCTGCATTATGTTTGCATCACTGTGCCTACCGTTAGAAATCCCCACAATAATGTTCCAAGTTCTCCTAGAAAAGCCAGAGTAATCTACAAAGATGGGGAACTCAAATAGGTAAATCTAGGTTATATCACTTCAATTGATATGTCATTATTGTACCTCTCAAGAAGAATCTATTCTTTTATCCCACAATCACATCGAGCCTAGGATCTGGCAGGTCCATTTTGCTCATTACAATCTTCAAGGACTCATCAGGGAACAAAGCTAGTCCCCCCAAAAGACCACATCCATTTCCCCTCAATGGGAGTTCCCACATCCTACATTCTCACATTCCCACAATCAAAGAGGTAATTATTTTTTATTTTTGATGTATTCTAATTTGTCTAGTGCTTCTAAATTGAGAACTAGAGGGGACCTCATGGAGCTATCACAGTACGATGACCTCTTGTTTATATTTGTTGTATGTAGGACTTGTGATTCTGAGACTCATATCTTAATCCATATCTCCTTGGATCAAATCTATTTTCCAGTTATACATCTCTGGTACCATCTTTGAGTAAGTGTGCGAAACATTCACTCTTGAAAACAATTCTCTGACCTGCCAGGGTCAATCCAAATGTAAACTTCTAGAAGGAAGAGGGCCCCGAGAAAAGCAAACATTGAGGAGGATGCACACTTGATGCACCCTGCCCCAGATGATCAAAACTCAAGAAGGAACAGATGCCTGCCGACTAGAGGCTTGGATTAACACCAAAGGAAGAGATCTGATGCTCGAATGCCATACCACTCTTTCGACTGATGTCTTAGATTAGATCACACCTCAGAGCTAGAGGAAGGGAGATACAGCAGCACTATGACCTTCGAAAGGTCTCAGCCAACCACACCAAATTAAGGGCATCCCTCAATGCTCGGAGGATTGCTTGCTTTATTGATACAGAAGAGAGAACTGCATTTCAAGCGTGCCAGAGAAAACCCAACAACCCCAATGTGTCAGGCACCATTTGCTGATGATGTCCTAGGAAATTTCTTTCCTAGAAGATTCATGATGCCTAGTTTAGGGGCTTACGATGGGATAATGCCCTATGGCAGGAAATACCGACTACTTGAGTACACCATTTCGCTCCAAGTCTGGCTTTATTCCTTGTGGTAGTTCTATTTTATTCAGTCATATTCTTGAATATCCATTTGGTTTGGCACCATTATATTACCATCATTTGGCCTAGGAACTAAGTGCCATACTTCATTCCTTGTGAATTTATTTAATTTCTCATGCATAGCACTAATACAATGCCAATCACTAAGAACCTTGTCAATCTTATTTGTTTCAACTTAGAGACATAATTTTTTAAAAGCCATTTGATTCAATACTCTACCTTATAATCTCATACTTTGCACTTCATATTATGATGTCTTTGGGATGACTGAGGTTAATTGTAGAACATGGTTCCTTGTTGGAGTTGACTTTATGCTCCCTAAAGCATGAAGGCTGGTGCTAATTTGTTCACTAGTGTCCTCATCAATAATTTCCTCAAAAATTGTCAACCATATGATATAAGCTTCCTCATATGTTCGCCATTATCAAAATTCATGATATTCATTGTATGAAGATTGCAAACTCTATTAGTTCAAATGTTTTGGGAGTAACGTGAGAAGATGCTTTCAACACTCTTGGAATCAAACCTTCCAAGTTTTCACAGTCTCTAAGGTGTATTACGTGCTACTAAAAATTCCAAAAGTACTCTATGGTCAATTTATTTCCTTTCCAAAATTTGTATGGTGTCGTGTCTACCCCTAGCCTAGGATACGTTTCGATTTGTTACGTGGCATGGAGTGCTTATAACTTCACCCTGAAAATGCATAGCCACATTCTTGTTGTGTATCATCCCCCGAGCCAATTCCTGAAAGGTTCTATTATCTATTTATGACCCCATTTTGGTGCAAGAGTAACAGGTGTAGAAAATTCATGATGAAACCATCATTGAAAAGACCTAGAAATCAACATCATCACTCTCTCTCCCGTGATCATTTCTAATCCTGACAATCAATTCCTCTTGCTCATCTTAGCTACTGTTGAAGCATCTAATATTTCTCTCAAAAGCTCAACCCCAATGTATCTTGTGTAATCATCAACTAAAACTAGGATATATTTCCTCTCCTGGACTTTTAGTCTTAGATGGTCCCATGAGACCCACATAAGAGTTCCAAAGGTTATTGGCAATAATTTTGGTGATTTTCTTATCACAAGCTCTAATTTGTTTACCAGCTTGATAAGGCCGCACACTACACTCTCAAAATGCTCTAATTTTGGTTGGCTAATTATAATCTCTTTCTTTGGGATTTTAGGTAGATTCTTGTGTTTCATATTAACAAGACGTTGATGCCAAGGCCTAGTGACTTCTACCTTGACATTTTGAATCTTCAAAAGGTACTTTATAACAATTATCAGGAGTACTATCTCTTTCCATAACAATGTTTCCTTACTAGATTTAAGTCTATCTACATACATGACATTATGGAAGGTAGGTAGGCCACCTTTATCAACTGTCCTTTTTCGAGAATTGGGGTACTGGCACCATCATCAAACATGACCCTATCTATTCTGTTGTGAACAAGGATTATCGACAATGACTTGTTACTGAAATCTGGCAAGAATATCCACCGTGGAGGTACCGCAAAAGCATTGTGAATTTTGAAGGTAAGTTGTACCGTTGTGGCTTGTAGTGTACCATTTCTTGACTCAGATGAGCTTTTTAGAATTGACCTATTGGGTCAAATGGGGTCAACCCATCTATCATTCAAGCATTGAACATGATTGGTGAAACTTTCGAACTTGATTATCACTTTGCATAGTTAACGTGGAGCTTGGTCTAGTTATAATGGGGCTGAATATGCCCCTGGGTACCGCATGCATGACAAGTGCAGATAAATCAGGAGACGGTGCATTTTTAAGTTGAGTATTTTATGACAGTAATTTAGGATAAGTTTTGACAAAATCATTTCGATTATGAGTTCTTGATGAGTGTGATATAGGTTGAGATCTGTAAGAAACATTTTGAGATGATTGTTTTGCGATATTTTAAGTTAGAATGATCTTAGAATTTTCATCCTTGTTTGATCATGAATATTTTTCTCGTTACCAGTAGAGGCAAACACAAACAAAGCTTTAGATTTGTTATTATTATGATGAACATAATCTGTAAAGCCCTGTTCTCTAGGCCATCTTTATTATAATTGCTGCTCAGATTTAGATTTTCTCCAGTTTGCTTTCTAACGGCCACACCTTTTTTCTTCCAGGCATCTTTCTCTCTGCTAATCTCAATGCCCAATTTTGGAGACACGTTAAGTTTGACCCGAAAAGTGTCTGTAACACTCTCAATCTCCTTTAAGTTTTTGCTACAGAGTCCATTAGCCTTTTTCAGCTGTAAGCTTTCTTTGGACTGTCTTTCATAAGCTTCTTCTAGGCCATCATCATTTGTATTTCCTAGAGATCCATTCAATAATAAGAGAGGAAGTAAGGCCATGTAATTTACTTGGTCGAGCCAAAATGCAGCAACTTAAGTAGAATCAGCAGTAGCTTCTCCAGCAGCTACAGCCTTTCCAACAGAAGCAATACGAAGTTTAGCCACTGTCTTGGCAAAGGCTACACGAATTAAAGCTACTGCTGACGAACCCTTTGCTTGTTTCATTGTAAAGGATCTGGGTGGCCATCTTCTGATAAAGGAGATGGAAAATTTTAAGATGTGTATTTATTGCAATCTCTAACGAGTAGAGAAGCCATTTAAGGAGAACAGCTGTCTACTCTCTTGAATAGAGTCTTGGATATCAGGAATGAGATCTTTGCAAATCTTCGCCAAGTTCACCACCGTCGCCTTGTGCTAGTCTAGATGGGCTTGCACCAATCAACTTCAGCCCGCACCGTTTCAGGCCCCCCTGGCCTAGACCACCAGCATAAGCTGGGCTCATCTCCGACCGGTACAAAGACAGGCTCCAAACATTCGGTTTCCAACTAAAGCAAAAAGCGCTCTCTCTCTCTTTCTCTCTCGTCCTCCACGGATTTTAGATTATAACCCTGGGTGCTAAATCTCGGTTGCAGACCAAATAGAACCATTCAGAAACCCCTGGGTGACGCAAAAGATGCCCCCTAGGTAGCCAGCATCGACATGATGGCCGGGCGGCCGTAGAAAACACAAAAGAATCCACACTCATATGCATACCCTTTGTTACATTTCCCCTTTTTTTTGTGTCATTTTTTCAACCAAAGTCCAGCAACATTGTGTCGGTTTAATTATCGATGCATTGCTGCAAATTCTCGGGCTTCATGTCTCGCCCTTCGTTGTTGTGATCTCATATGCCATGATTCCCATCCGTTAATACCATCAACTGTGAATCTAGAATCCGACTGGATTAAACTCACTTCCAATCCAATACATGAAAATAAAATTAAATACTATTGTAAAATTGGTAATACTGATGATAAGTAGGCCCATCTTTGGAGTGACTTCTAAGGTGAGGATTGTTGAAAATTCTTCGGAACACTAGAGGGTGAAGGGATGAAAAGGACAGAAAGGAGAAAATGTCAACATAGGCGGTCTCAATAATTTAATATTGCCAACTACTTTTCATTTTTAATTAATTGAATAAACAAGTTCTTCAATTTCTAGCACATTTAATCAAGTGGGAGCCCATCGGTTCCCTGTTTACAATATGGGAATGCAGTAAATGTGAATGAGTTTAAAAATACATAGGCATAGACTTAGAAAAAAAATAGATATTTCTGTTGAGATTTAAGATTAGTTCTTTCTAAAAAAAAAAAAAAAATGAGAGGTA
>JAODPA010081400.1:0-26334 GCA_025585075.1 Nepenthes mirabilis | reverse complement strand
AATTTATTGGGTGACGTATTAAAATGTAAAAAATAGTTAAATTAACTCAAACGATGATAATATTTTTATATTTAATTTTTTCATACCCAAAAATATCAAACATAAAAAAATGTTTTTCAAAAGAAATTTGGGACTACGTGGCCGTTGGATATTCATCGAACGGCTAATGGTGCAACGCGGGCAGCCGCCGGACTCCCAGTGACACTTGGCTTTCTCCACGTCTGAGAGACCATGACACCCAATACCATCAAGCCACGTCTTAGATGGAAGCGCATCCGTTGGATGGTCCACGCTAGCAGTGATCAACGTATCAGAACAATTTACCCAGTGGCACTCCAAGGCCATGCAGCTAAAATAAAGAAGAAATCGGGACTTGGAAACAGACCTAGGAACTTTATCATTCCAGTGAGAGAAGACAGCGCAGAGTGTGTGTGAAGAAGCTACTAGAAACCGTGGAACGGCGATGAGAAAGTGGACGATTGCGCCAGTGCTGTTTCTTCTCTGTCTTCTCTTTCTTCTTCCAGATCAAGGTACGCCAATGAGTTCATTTGGTTTCCATTATTTTCTAGCCTGTTGGTTCAACCCAAGCTTCGGTGGTCTCATAGGATCAAAATGTGTATAATTCGTAATTTCCCTTTGGAGAGATTAGTTCCCGATTTCATCAGCACTTTTCGTTTTAGGAAATTATAGAAATTCTAGATCTTGTTGGTCTTGCACTAATTTCTCGATTACCGCGCTACTGAATAGTGATGCTCTTTGGATGCGCCAATTATAAACAGAAGATAAGATTTTGTCTTCAGATTGTAAGGTTTTGTGATGAATCGCTAGTAGGGCGCTAGATTTGCTGCGGGAATGATAATCTTATTGAAATCCAATGAGTGAAGAAGCTGTATAAATATGTAAATAGGTTAAAAGATAACAAAAGGAAGGAATATTGTAGAAATTTTGGTATATTGCTGGCCTTGCTGTGAGCTTGATAATCGAAGAAACTGTCTAAATATGTAAGTACTTCAAAAGAAAACAAAAGAGGCGAATATGGTTGAAATATTCCCCGTGTTAAACTCGAAACTTGCTCTGATGTCCTTTCATTTTTCAACCTGCTAGGTCGGAGGATACACGCTAATGCAGAAGGTGAGTCGGAAGAGGTAGCGAATCCCCCAAAGGTTGAAGAGAAGCTTGGAGCTGTTCCAGATGGTTTATCTACTGATTCTGATGTCGCTAAAAGGTCTGCGGAGTTTTTCTCATTCTATCCTTTCATTTTCCGTGCTCTTTCGTTGATTTCATTGAGTCTGTTAGCTGATCCATATGTTTTTCTGATAAGGGAAGCCGAGTCAATGTCGAGGAAAACTCTTCGCAGCAATGCAGAGAAGTTTGAGTTTCAGGCGGAGGTGTCTCGGCTTATGGATATTATTATCAACTCTCTTTATAGTAACAAGGACATTTTTTTGAGAGAGCTTATTTCCAATGCTTCTGACGTAAGATTAATTTGAAGTTATGGATTTATCATAAATTTGCGGGGTGGACGGTTTCTTGGATTTTGTTGATGGAAATGTGGTATGATTGCAGGCGCTTGACAAGATTAGGTTTCTTTCACTCACGGATAAAGAGGTGTTGGGTGAAGGAGACAACACAAAACTAGAGATTTTGGTAAGTGATGGAACTGTTACATTGTCATCTCTGGTTTCCTTTGGCACAGATCTGTTTCCGCTTATAGTTTGAAATGGTTTACTTTCGGAGAGAACACTTTAAAGTGCATTTTCTCCAAAATGGGACATGTATTTTAGTGAGTATGTTGCTTGATATATGGACATGATGCGTACAGATCAAATTGGATAAAGAGAATAAAATACTCTCCATTCGGGACAGAGGCATAGGGATGACGAAGGAAGATTTGATTAAAAACTTGGGAACCATAGCAAAGTCTGGAACTTCAGGTATATCATTATACTGCCGTAACTTTTTGGTCAATTGATGGGTTAATGTTCATTTATATATCAAGGTCTCTTGCTCACTCTGTAGCAAAGAGATATCGTTCACTAATGTTACACAAATACAGCTTTTGTTGAGAAGATGCAGACAAGTGGGGACCTTAACCTGATTGGGCAGTTTGGAGTGGGGTTCTACTCTGTTTACCTTGTTGCTGACTATGTTGAAGTCATCAGCAAACACAATGATGACAAACAGTTGCGTTAGTTGTCTTAATAATACTTTTGCTATTTCTCACTGTGCAGTTTCTTTGGCAAGTTGATGAATTTATGAAATTTGTTCATCCTTCAGGTATCTTTGGGAATCCAAGGCTGATGGATCATTTGCAGTTTCTGAGGATGTCTGGAATGAACCTCTAGGACGCGGGACTGAGATCAGATTACATCTCCGAGAGGAAGCTGGGGAGTACCTGGATGAGTACAAATTGAAGGTGGGTTTATCAGTCTATGATCAACATCTTTCAGTGAAGTGCTTAATTAACTACCGTGAGACTGCTTTCAGGTTTAATTTGCAGATTATTGCTGTCTTCATTCTACTTTTTCTGTTAATAGCTAGTGGGAAATGTTCATTATTTTCTTCTTTGTCTTTTATTTAATCTACAATAAACCTGATGATATCAAATGAATGTGAACAGATGTCACTGTCTTCTTGGAGAGAATGCTATTCTATTGGTTTTACGTTTCTCCTGAGTTGAAAAATTTTGGCCTGAAAGTATTATCCTTGTAGTTGTGCAAGCGTGACATTTGCATCTCATCATCTTAATGTAGCAGTAACCACCATTTGATCAAGGTTTTGCTTTGTAGTAAGACTGACACCATTCAGTTTTGATGGCCTAATTGCATGATCTTGGGTATAGGTTCAAATGTTGTTCTTCCATCCATACCTTCAGTTCATTTACTGCATGCTTAAATTAGTTGATTTTTAATTCAGCCTGTAATATTTTGGGTTTGATCTGGTGTTCTTTTTTATTTTGCCACTTCTTTGAATGGTCAGATCCCCTGAAATATTATTCTGTTTCCTTTGTATTATACTTGACTGTAAATTTGGTTGATTTTTTATGCCTGGATTGTTTGCAGGAGTTGGTGAAGAAATATTCTGAATTTATTAACTTCCCTATATATCTTTGGGCAAGTAAGGAGGTTGAGAAGGAGGTTCCTTCAGATGATGATGAGTCAAGCGATGAAGAGGCAGCCTGTAGGTGTAATTAACCTAGTTTTAAATTTTTTTTTCCTAAACAAAGTTACTTTTGCGCTGATTCTATGAGTCATTCTAATGCAATGTATGAGACTAATATTGGGTTTGCATTGGAAAGCAGCGGAAAGCACCTCTTCTGAGGGAGATTCTGAAGAAGAGAAAGAAGATGAAGAAGCTGAGGAAAAGCCAAAGACCAAAAAAATCACAGAAACAACTTACGAGTGGGAGCTTTTGAATGATGTCAAGGCTATCTGGTTAAGGAATCCAAAGGAGGTGACTGAAGAAGAGTATTCCAAATTCTACCACTCTTTGGCAAAGGTAAACTGCCCTCTTTCTGGGGAATTGAAGAAAAATTTGAATTTAAATATCTGTCTATGTTATTGTTGGCTTATGTAGGATTTTGGGGATGAAAAACCAATGGCATGGAGTCACTTTACTGCTGAAGGTGATGTTGAATTCAAAGCGGTTCTCTTTGTTCCGCCAAAAGCTCCTCATGATTTATACGAGAGTTATTATAATAGCAACAAATCCAACTTGAAGTTATATGTCAGGAGGGTCTTCATCTCTGATGAATTTGATGACCTTTTACCGAAGTATTTGAACTTCTTGATGGTAATACTGTTTTCTCCTTGGGTTCTTCTAGGAAATCCTTTAGAAATCGTATGTGTGCTGATTTAGGCTGGGTCCTGAATATTTTAACATGTTCAGGGTCTTGTTGATTCTGACACCCTCCCAATTAATGTGTCACGAGAAATGCTTCAACAACACAGTAGTTTGAAAACAATCAAGAAGAAATTAATACGGAAGGCTCTTGACATGATCCGTAAGATTGCAGATGAAGATCCTGATGAATCTGATGATAAAGATCAGGGTAAGTTGTCAGTAAAATGTTTGTTTCTTGGTTCATAGGTGAATCCTATTTCCTTGCTAATGCTATGGTGGTCATACCTTGTGGCTTCTGTGGCCCTGAAATTGCCCATATATGCAGGTGTCTCAAGATGCCTTAAGAGCTGTCAAACTACATATATTTTCTCTTATAGACATTCTTACATGAACATTTTATCTCTGTCCAGAATCTCTTGTTGCCCTGATGTTTTTTCCCTCCCCCTTTGGCCCTCCATTTTTTTTCGCTATGTAATAATTCTATTGAGAATCTGCACTATCTGAACCCTGAAGTATATCAAATTCTTGTCTATGGTGCTACGTAATATTTGCTCTGCTAAAAATCCTCAATACCTTTTCTTCTAGCTTGATATCTTCTATTCGATGGTGGTGAGCTTTGGCTCAATGATAAGATTGCTATTGTGACCTAGAGGATTATGAGTTTAAACCATAGAACAACTATGTGCAATGCAGGGTTGATGCTGTGTAAATTCATGATGTGTCTTGTATACCTACAAATCTTTTTTTTATATTTTAAATTTCTCTATTGTAGAAGTTGAAAATTCTGAGGGCAACGATGGAAAGAAAGGCCAGTACACAAAGTTTTGGAATGAATTTGGCAAGTCGATTAAACTTGGTATTATTGAGGATGCTGCTAACAGAAACCGTTTGGCAAAACTTCTGAGATTTGAAACGTAAGTGTTTCCCTCGAAAAATTTATTGCAGCAACTGTAGTTTGTGTCCACTTCTCAAGCAATAATTTTTTTTTTCTGGAAATATTTATAAAGTGGGATGTTGAGCTGATCTTTTATGTGTTTAACAGCACAAAATCAGATGGTAAATTAACTTCACTTGATCGGTACATCTCAAGGATGAAGCCAGGTCAAAAGGATATATTCTATATAACAGGAACCAGCAAGGAACAATTGGAGAAATCTCCCTTCCTTGAGAGGCTTACAAAGAAAAATTATGAGGTATACCCTCAACAACAAATTTAATCAATTTGCATGTTGGGAGTGGAAAACAGCGCAGCTTGATTTCTTTGTGCTCAACTAGTGAATTTTCAAGTGGAATCTGTTTTGTTATTCGTGTGCTCAACAAACCATTTTCCTTTTTGCCGTTTTCATTTCTCTTTCGAAATTTCATTGTTGCAGGTCATTTTCTTTACTGATCCTGTGGACGAGTATCTAATGCAATACCTGATGGACTATGAAGATAAGAAGTTCCAGAATGTATCAAAGGAGGGCCTGAAACTTGGGAAGGATTCCAAAGACAGAGAACTGAAGGAGTCATTCAAGGAGCTGACTAAATGGTGGAAGAGTGCTCTTGCTAGTGACAATGTGGATGATGTAAAAATAAGTAATCGCTTGGCAGACACCCCTTGCGTTGTTGTGACATCAAAATATGGCTGGAGTGCAAACATGGAGAGGATAATGAAATCACAAACTCTGACTGACACTGGCAAGCAGGCATACATGCGGGGCAAGAGGGTGCTCGAGATCAACCCTAGACACCCAATCATTAAGGAGCTCCTTGAGAGAGTTGTAAAGGACCCTGAGGTAAACCATTCTTTTTATCTAGGCTTAGACTTCATAACATACATAAAACTTGGGGGTGAGAGAGAATACACACTTTGAGAAATTTTTGCATAGATAGTTCCAAAAGGAAGGTGACAAAATTTAGTTTTTCACATGCCATATGTCAATCAAAGAATTAGCAATTGAAAATGTATGAACATGGGTTGGCATGTCTCCCCAGTTTAGTGTTGAAACGGCATCATTGTATGCAACTTGTCTCCCCAGTTTACTTGTCTTTGGGTCGACCTAAATTCAGACTCGTGCTCATTGTACATTTAATACTAACTGCAGTTGAATGCTTGGCTGTGATTTAAGAACTGAGGGTTGGGTTGGCATCACTTTTAAAACATATAATGAAATAAAGTTATTAATTGGACTTTTCAAAAAAAAAAAAAAATCTAGTCAGAAATTTGCCGTATGCTACATAGGACAATTTTTTGGCAAGTTTCAATTTAGAGTTTTTTTGGAAAATATCCGCTGATGTTTATAGGCATCTGGTCCACATGCTGATTTTTTTCTTACACCGCAACACAATTATGGTATGTCATTGCATTGGCTACCTACTGCATTATATTGATTGATATTTGTCTTACTTTTTCTCGTTTGCAAGTTTTTTGCATCTAATACGTATAACCTAATATGACCAATATTAATATTGGCACTGATATTTTATTCCGTGATCCATCTGACAAGATTATTTCACAGATGACGAGTAAGCCTATTCCTCTAGGGAGATGTATATCACGATTGAAAAGATTTTTTGTACATGCAGATGTTTGGTGCCCTCTTCTACAGGCTCACTTCGTATATGCTTACAGCTGTAAGTTCTTTGTTTTATTTATTCCACAGGATGAGAGTGTGAAACAAACTGCAGTACTCATGTACCAGACAGCACTGATGGAGAGTGGCTTCATGCTTGACGATCCCAAGGACTTTGCGTCTCGCATCTACAGTTCTGTAAAGACTAGCCTAAACATCAGCCCTGATGCTGCAGTGGAAGAGGAAGATGAGGCAGAAGAACCCGAGGCTGAAACCGAGACAAAGGATTCAGAAACCGAGGCTGAGATCAAAGATGCCAAGGATGAGCTGTAGACCACTGACCCAATTGATGCTGTAGCCATGTCTCTTGAGGAAACACTATGACACTGCATTCTGCATTTGAGGCTCGGTTTACTGTTGTAGGTCTTGTCTACTCCAACCAGAAAGAAACCCCTTCACCATTGGAGTTTTTTGTGATATAGTCGCTCTGAAATTTGTCTTAATTCTGAGTAGAAATTGCTGGAAATGTCTTAATTTTCCAAGCAATGTGTGAAGAAGTAACCTTTCTCGGCCTTTCTTCTTGCATGACTTGCTTTTAGTTTTTTCACTGTGATTCTCTTACATATTAGGTCTTCTTATTCTTCCAATGAAGCTATTTCAAAGTAAAGAGGGATGATAAGAGAGCCTTATAGAACAAAACCCTAGATTTTCAACCGTTTTAGGTTCTTGGATGTATCAATGATATGGCAGATGACATAATTTTGAAGAATCAGGTCCGGTAGTTTGGAAAATACGTGAGATTGACTAGGATTTGCAGGTTCTTCATAGGAGTTTTAAAGGGATGCTTGATTCTGCTGCTACTTTCTGAAGGGATGTGTGGTTCTACCACTTTTCTTAAAGGTAATAATTGTTTTGTGATTGAGGAGTTTCCTTTGTTTTTCCTGGGTGGGGATGGTGGTGGGCAGCTCAGTCGTTATTGGTCGCTGCTGAGTGGAAGGTGGCCGGAGGGCGGAGGTGAAGCTACTGCATATATGTTTTGAGCGTTGATTTCCACTAAGCCGTAGCTTAGTGGTAGAAGGTGGTCTTATGTTGAGTGTTGATTTCGTCTTTTTCTTGAAGGATGGTCTTATTGCGTCCCGTGTCATCGGTTGTACGGATTATGAAGCCTTTGGATTCCTAGCCGTTTTGAAGTGTTTGTGGAAGGGTCTAGTTTTCGTCTTTATTAATCTGAGGCCTGCACAATGCAATCAACGAACAAGAAGTTAGAGGTCTGACAAAATTTTTTCCACCGAGGCTACTCCGACCCTTAAGTTAGCAAATTCCCGTAATGAACAGAAATGGGGCGCAAGCTAAAAAGTGTGCGGAAGTATGCTGTAAATGCGTGGATGGCGCGTGTTTGTTTGAGAGAGTAAAGAGCGGGTGATGGGACGCTTGGCTCCCGAGTTGTACCGCTGTGGGTGGCTGGCTTCCTGTTACCTAAGTAGGCTCAGGAGTTTGGATCCAGAGGATAGCTATTAAGCTTGAAGTTTGCGACACTGAGTCGATTATCTCGGATCCGATCCTCTCCGTCGAAGAAGAGGGATTTTATAGGTCACTTGATGAGGGGCTTTTGGGCGCGAGAACTCCTGTTGCTAGGGTTTAATGGCCGCTGATCGCTGTTGATGATTGCCGGCGTGTCGGCTGTCGTTTTGCGGTGGTAGGTAGATTACCGAGTGTTACCGGCCACGCTTAGTCTTCACCTTGAGTTGGGATTGGCGGGTCGCCTGCGAGTGGCCGTCGGAATCGCGATTGACAGCGTTGACTGTTTCTCCATTGGCTGGTTTCTCCTACTCTTTTGTTTTTTTTCTGGCAGCCGCATTAATGAGTTGCAGGAGGCGTCGTTGACTGCCGATAGTGGGCTGCCAAGTAGGCATCCTGTGCAGTTGGGCTGGGCTTCGAATCTTCTTGGACTCTAGCATTGGACCCAACACTATCCCTCAATGCCTTGGCTGACCAGTAGTCGTGGCCTAGCATGTCCCTTCGGTCTAATCCACGTCCGTCGGTTTTCCTTGAGATGCTCAAACACTTGTCGTCTTCTGGGCTCGCGCCTTTCCCAGGTATCTGCGTAGGCCTTTCTGACATTGCAACGATTTGGTACCTGGATTGGGAGAATTCGCACGCCTAGGGTTGCGTCTGATTTGAGGGCTTTTCCTATTCGATGAAGACGTTCACCTGGCAACGCTCCTCACTGAGCACGAGAAGGATGCCTGTTTCGCTCATAAATAGGAGGGCTCCCAAACGAGTGTAGTGCATCTTTTGGCTGTCTTTGAGGGAACAATGCGAAGGTTTTGGCTTGCTCCACCTTCGGTGGAGATCTGCGAAGGAGTTGGATGGACTAGCTGAAGATCCGGAATTCTTGGAGAAGACTGCCTTCACACCCGCGCTGTGGTCGATTCCTCATGCTAATGAAGGTGGCTCGGCCACTCTGTTGTTGTCACGTGCCTCCCCTCCATGGTGCGACTCGTCAGAGCACTGTGGGATTGCGGCAGAACTCTCACGGGGATGCTTCCTGCCGGTGAAGTGCGTCGCCGGTGAAGTGCGTCGCTCACAGTCCCCACTTCACTTGGTTCGTGCGCGGGCTGTGGAGGAGGCGGAGATGTGAGCCTCGGTGAGGGAATTGCAGGGTTTTCCCTTTTGGTCCCTCCTAGAGGCTCCTGAGTTGGGTGCTGGTTCTGTCTCGGTGGAGACCTCGGTGGATAACACTGGGATTGTCTCCACCATGGGCAGGCCAACATGCGACTGCCCCTAGTGGCTTGTTGGGTAACCAGCGGCGAGATTGTGGTGATCTCATATAGATCATGTTCCCCAAGCTCACCCGGGCATCCGGGGCAGTCGGCGTGGGGCCTGGACCCCTCGCCATATCTTCTTCCCCTTTCTTGTACCTTTATTGCTACAAATCTTGTACTTTCTAAGGAAAGCTTTGATTAATAAAAAAAAGTAGTTCCTTTGTCTTTATTCTTCCATCTTGTGGCGCATGCTTTCTCTTACTGATTGCTTTTCCTTGACGTGTCGCACCTCTGTTTCGTGTGCTCGAGGATCTTTGAATGCTCATGGTTAGTTTTGCCGGTTCCGCCCCTTGAGCCTATACACCAACCGTCGTTGGGACGACGCGGTTCAAGGGCGGCCTTTGACGTCTAGGGCCGCGGATGTTGGAACGCCACTGATGGCGGTCATATCCATCTGTCTATCTGGTGCATTAAGTGCGCAAAAGATCGAGGGGCGTTGCGTCATGATGATTTGCCTTGGAAATGCGCGAGGCTTTAGGGATTCTCCACGTGGAGCGTGCTCTTTGGCCTTGTTTCGGTACTCCTTGCCTTTAGAGCGCAGGCATTTCTAGGGAGAACTCCGCCTATTTAAATGCACAAGCTCCTTCTCAGATAACGTGCTCTGCCGCTTTTTTGGCGGTGTGAAGTTTTGCGTTACCTGCGATTTTTCTCTTTTGCCTGCTCTTGCTGCAATCCGGATGGAGGAGTCGTCTAGGTTGGGATATCCTTCCGAAGCATCCGAAACTGGGGCCCATGCTTCTAGGGTCCCAGGTGTCACTGCATCGGGGGGTCACTTGGAGGCTACTGTCGTGGGTCCTGTGCGATTCTCGCGGGCGCCTCCAGGCTTTGAGAGGGCAGAGAGGTCCGCCGCCTCACGGGAGTGTGGCCTAGGGAGGGCGGATTCCTCGCTTCGACGAGTTTCCAGGGCGATAGAAGACGTCGAAGCTCGGATGCAAGCTGCGATAGCGGAGATAGAGCAGTTGAGGGCCCGCGTCGCACACTTTGAGGAAGCATGGGCAGAATTGGAGGCGAGGGTGTCCGGGCTTGCCAGTACTAACATAGGGGCTCGAGCCCGCATTTGGGCTCTTCAAGAAGAGTGTGAGCAGCTATGGCAACAGTTTGGGACAGAGGTCGCGCGGATGGGGACTGAGCTAAGGTCGAGGTTCCTGCCGAGGGAAGTCGGCCCTACACTGGAAAGGAACTTTCAAGACGGCATCCATCTCAGCTGGAGACTAGTATCGCTGGAGGACCCGAACTTCCATGTTGGCATTTTGGATCCTTGAAACTCTAGCGCCCGGCCACGGGCGAACCTGGTGGAGTATCCGGCACTAGGTTCCTCTGTGGCACATGAGGGACGTTAAATGTATCCCACTGTCGTAAGCTGCTGTAACATGCTTTAAATGAATATCATAATGAAATTAACACTTAGCTGTGCTGTTTCATTTTCCGTGGTTTGCTGTGGCTGAATGGTTTGTTTTCATTCCCGTGCGCTTCTTTTGGGAGTCCGGCTGTCGTCCTTTCCTGCGATTGAAATCCTTGCATTAAATGCGGGTGTATCAGTGGGGATCTTCGCCAGGCGGCTGAAGCTACGTCGATTTGCAGTCTGACGAACGGTCATGATTGTTGACTGCTTTAGGCCCCGTGATGCTTACACGGGGCAGGCATGCGGCCCAGCCACTCTGTGGAGGCGTCGTTTGGGTTTTCCTCTCGCTGGCACTTCGTTGCCTATTTAAACTAGCCTTCTGGAGAATTTCCTTTGTTTCCTTGCGCTGAAAATTTTTCAATCTTATCCCGCACAGTGAGAGAGAGATGGCAAAGAAGAGAGAGTCTCCTTCCTCCTCGCGAACCTCTACGGCGAGTCGGCATGGGGTTGACGACACGGTCTATCTTGACGACCAACGTCGTCGCCGCTTTGACAGTAGATTACGGGATCCCCAGCGGTTGGGGTTACCGTGCTCCTAGCTCTGCGAGTAGAGCCAACGCTTCACCAGATGGCTTCGTCACAGTTTACGAGTACCGTCTGAGAGGGGGGCTACGTTATCCCATTCCATGCACTCTGTATGCGGTGGTGGAGGCGTTGGGCGTTCCTGTGGCGAAGCTTCACCCTAACGCCCTTCGTTATCTGGTCTTGCTGTGTATCTTCGCTCGCCTTCATGGTGGCTCTTTCGACGCTAAGGCGGCTAAATTGATCTTTCGCTTCTCGGAGTCGGAAGACTGGATCTCCATCTCCGTGAAGACCGGCTTTCGCTTTCGAGGGACCAATCTTGACTGAGTGAAGAACTGGAAGGGCCGATTCTTCTTCTTGCAGGAGCCTCCTGACTCTGAGCTTCCGCACGAGTGGGGCTCGATTTCGGAGTTCTTCCACGAGAAAGTGTCAACGGATAATGCCCATGAAGCGGCGGAGTTAGTCGTATCCATTGAGTCCCAGAGGGCGAAGTTCTCCATCCAGGGCTACTTCTTGACATCCATTACGTTTGAGGCCGCTAAGTGGGGGCCTTCGTCGGGCTGGCATGTTGTCGGTCCTGCCAAAAAGGATCCCGGGGAAGCCGCTATTCCTCCACCGTCCGGAGGGGATGAGGAGGAGAGTTGTTCGCTACTAAAATTGTCTTTGGATGAGGAGAAGATTGAGGCTCCCTTGAAGAGGTTGAGGGAGGCTAGAGGTACCTCCATGCGGAGGTCACAGAGGTTGACTGTTGGCTCTGCCGCGTGGGTTCGGGCTCCAGTCATGGAGGCAGCATCAAGCGCTAGGCCTCAAGAGGAGGCCGACGAACCCGTTCCGATTCTGGCCGCGGCGTTAGTTGAGTATGGCGTGCCTGAAGTGGGGCTTCATTTTGGTGAGGAGTCTCCTACGCACTCCTTTGTCAATCTGGTCATGGGGGCGGTTCCAGGCTCACCCAGCAGCACATTGGTCCTCGGTGACCCGGAGGAGGCATGTGCACCATCGTCAATGCCTGTGCCAGAGTTAAAGGGATCTTTGGAGCCTGCTGTGATATTTACGGAGCCAATTTCGGAGGAGGGATCCTGGAGGACGTCCCTATGGTGTCAGAGGCGAAAGTCGTATCGGAGGCCGGCCCGTTGGGCACTGAGACGACCGTGGGAGAGATGGTTTCAGAGCCGGAGCCTCCAAGCATTACTTTGCCTCCCGCACTTCCGAACCATCCGAGCCTCGCAGGAGTCGCGGTAGAACATGAGTAGCCCTTGGGCTCATCTTCGTTAGGAGGTTTAGCTTGTCCTTCGAACGTCGCTTCCACTCAGGTACAATCGCTCTGGACTGGACGTTCTTTCGCAATCATAATTTTTGGGAATTCTTCTAATTTTCCCATTTTTCACGCAGATTCTTGAGGGTGCCAACCCTCTTTTGATGAGCTAGCTGCCCTTCTGCACGGGAGTTTTCACTGCGGGCTACATGTCCAGTGCACGAAGGTCAAGGTCGCTTCCCTTCGAGAGGACAGTGAGCGGGCGCAAGAGGAAGTTAGACGCTGGGAGATTGTTAGAGACTTTTGTCTAATTGGCATATTCCGTGACCTATGTATTATTGTATCGATGTCGGGTTGTGGGTTGTCGGGTTAAAGTCCGTTCGGTCCGCCCTCCAGTCGCTCGAGCCCATCCAAAGCCTGCCCACTCACCATGAGCTCGATTCCCGCTCGAGCGCAAAAACCAGTAGGATGCCCGCTCGCCAATCGCTCGCTAGCAGCTCGAGCCAAAAATCCAGTAGGTCGCCCGCTCGCTGATCGCCTTCCGGCCGCTCGAGCGCCAGCAGGGTTTCTCACGAAACCCTACGTCCGCCCGCCGCGCGCTCGAGCCCCGCTCGAGCGGCGGTTCAACGGGCAGAATTTTTGAACGCATTTTTGGCTCAACTATAAATTCATACATTATTTTCTTGAAACCCTAAGCACGCCACAGCCTTTGTTGACATCTTGTGAAGCCATTAAACTTGAGAAGAAAGCCTTACATGCTTCATTGATTTAGCTTCTATTAAGAAAACCAAAAGACATAACTTTGAGCTTCATGATCTAAGGAGTTTTCTCACCATTTTTCTTTTTCGTTTTCCATTCAAACCTTCATCCTTCTACCTTCGTTGGAGACGTTGGTTCGTGAAGAAGGAGATCCGATCGTGGTTGGAAATTCAAGTGGCACGAGAGGGAAGATTAACGTGAAGACCGGAAGGTGTCCGGTTCCGTTGCCGCGGGCAAATCCAAGGAGTTCCTTGGTAGGGATCACGTGACGGGAGTAAGTCGACTAGGTTACCGCATCGTTATCACCTGGTCTGTAAGTTGATTTTCATAGTGTATTGCTTCCCTGGCCATTGAAGCCCGGAGTATTTTTCTCGATACCGTGGGTATCGAGTTTTCACTTCGTCACCAAAAATCGCGTCTTTATTGTTATTACTTATAATTATTTGTATCGTGCATGCTTGTTATCTCGTTAGCATCTAGAATTAAATATCCTTTACATGTATCGGATATTTATTTATTTTTGTTTCCGCTATAATTTTCGGGGTCGAAACTTGATTGTTCGCATTAGTACAAAACATGCTTTTTCAATTGGTATCAGAGACTTACCCCGATCCGCGACCCCCGATCTTGATGTATACGAGTGGGTCGCTCTCCGTTCCTCCATTCTTTGATGGGAGTAACTATGCCTATTGGAAGGTTCAGATGAGAGCTTTCCTAAAATCTCTAGATGAGCGAGTTTGGGCGAGTACCTAAGTTGGGTGGACTCCTTCCACTAGTTTCTCCGGCAACGAACCAAAAGCCTTATCTTCATGGACCAAAGAGGAGCTTGATGCATATAATTGGAATAGTAAGGGGTTACTTGCTATTTTTATGACTGTATCTTCCGATGAGTTTAAACAAATTTCAATGTGTGAGACCTCTAAAGATGCGTGGGATATTCTTAAAATTACTCACGAAGGCACGAAACTAATGAAAAATTTAAAATTATAAATGCTCACCACTAGATTCGAAGAAATAAAAATGAAAGATGATGAGACCTTCGATGAGTTCTATGCCCAGTTAAATGATATTGTAAACTCCACGTTTAATTTAGGAGAACGAATCCTTGAGAACAGAATTGTTAGAAAAGTCTTACGATCTTTGCCTGAACGATTTAGGCCAAAAGTAATAGCAATTGAAGAAAGTAAAGACTTGGACAAATTAAAAATCGAAGAATTGGTAGGATCCCTACAAACGTATGAGCACACCTTGCCACAGTCAAGGAAAAACAAATCACTCGCTCTAAAATCAAGTAGGGAAGAGAGAAACCGGGACTCCGATGAAGAATCGTGTAGCGATGACGATTTTTTCTTATTTGTTAAAAATTTCAAAAAAATTTTAAGGAATAATAAATCTTCATCAAGCAAACTAGATGTGGACTTAAAACACTCACCAAAATTTGAGAAGAGAGACCGACGTGAACTGAAGGATTACAAATCAAAATCGATTCAAGGAGTTCAATGTCATGAATGTAAAGGCTTTGGTCACTATCGGGCTGAATGCCCAAACCTTAAACGCCAACGAGATCATGCATTTAAAGCTGTTGTGACCTTAAGTAATGACGAAGAAGAAGAGGGTGAAACATGTTCTGAAAATGGCTCAGTCAAGTACATAGCTTTTATGACCTCTATGTGTGACCACTCAGTAGAAGACTTTAATCACTCTACTAACTCTGTGGATGAGTCAGAAGCTGAATCTGATGGCCTTCAAGAAGCCTATAACAAACTGTTTAGGGTATGCTTGAAAGTAAAGAAACAAAATAAAACCTTAAGCAGTAGGGTCATTGAGTTGGAACAAAAAAGATTAGCTCTACAATCCGAGTTAGATTTTAAAACTCAAGAAATTAAGAATCTGAAAGTCTCATTTACTAAGCAAATAACAACTTTAGAATCGGAACTTGAGGTCTCTCGAAAAGATTTGAAACAATTCTTAAATGGGTCTACAAAATTAGATCATATGCTCGGGTTGGAAAAAATTGGTGGAAATAAACAGGGTTTTGGGTATGCTGCGAATTTTATCCAAAATGACGTGAAACCTAAAACTGTGTTTATTCCTGCTACGAAAATTTCACACAAACACGCCCACACACCCAAAGTCATCCAGGCCGTGCCTCAACGTGTGGAGAAAAGATCTATGGACCGTGTCACCATACCTAAATTTGTGCCTACTTGTCATGCGTGTGGAAAAATAGGTCACATTCGTCCACAATGTTACACCATGAATTTTTTGTACAATCAAAGGCAATGGCCAAAAATGAATAAACTCGTTGATCACATTCAGAAATTGAATGAACAAGTTAAAAGGCTAAGCCAGAAAGTGAATTCGGGGAGACAAGTTTGGGTTAAGAAAAGTGAGCTAAATTACCCCTTGGCCATTCGTGACAAAAAGGGGGAGACTTGATTCACTTTGATAGGGGGAGCTTAGGGGAGACGGAGCGGAGTTTTTGTTATTTTCATGTTATTTCAGGTTATTATTACTGTTAGGGGGAGATTGATTATTTTCGTTAGGGGGAGAATTGTTGTCTGTTATATTATTATATGTTATTTCTGTTACATCTCAGTAATGTTTGTCTCTCATGCTTATGTTCCATGCATGCTGTTATGTTGCTATTATCTTTTGCTTTATTTGTTACTAACCTTACTTGACCACGTAACTCTGATACTCTGTCGCAGCTGTCTCTTCATCGACTCAGCATTATTAGTGTAGTTTCTTTTACGTTTTCTGTATCTCACTAGGCGTAAATTTTTATGTACACGGGTTCTATCTCATGGTGTCTGAACCCATGATTCACTTGTATTTATTTATTTTCTGAATTTTGTCACAAAATTGCCAAAGGGGAAGATTGTTAGAGACTTTTGTCTAATTGGCATATTTCGTGACCTATGTATTATTGTATCGATGTCGGGTTGTGGGTCGTCGGGTTAAAGTCCGTTCGGTCCGCCCTCCAGTCGCTCGAGCCCATCCAAAGCCTGCCCGCTCGCCATGAGCTCGATTCCCGCTCGAGCGCAAAAAACAGTAGGATGCCCGCTCGCCCATCGCTCGCTAGCAGCTCGAGCCGAAAATCCAGTAGGTCACCCGCTTGCTGATCGCCTTCCGGCCGCTCGAGCGCGGTCCAACGAGCAGAATTTTTGAACGCGTTTTTGGCTTCACTATAAATTCATACATTATTTTCTTGAAACCCTAAGCACGCCACAGCCTTTGTTGACATCTTGTGAAGCCATTAAACTTGAGAAGAAATCCTTACATGCTTCATTGATTTAGCTTCTCTTGAGAAAATCAAAAGACATAACTTTGAGCTTCATAATCTAAGGAGTTTTCTCACCATTTTTCTTTTTCTTTTTCCATTCAAACCTTCATCCTTCTACCTTCGTTGGAGACGTTGGTTCGTGAAGAAGGAGATCCGATCGTGGTTGGAAATTCAAGTGGCACGAGAGGGAAGATTGACGTGAAGACCGGAAGGTGTTCGGTTCCGTTGCCGCGGGCAAATCCAAGGAGTTCCTTGGTAGGGATCACGTGACGGGAGTAAGTCGGTTAGGTTACCGTGTCATTACCACCCGGTCTGTAAGTTAATTTTCATAGTGCATTGCTTCCCTAGCCGTTAAAGCCCGGAGTGTTTTTCTCGATACCGTGGGTATCGAGTTTTCACTTCGTCACCAAAAATCGCGTCTTTATTGTTATTGCTTATAATTATTTGTACCGTGTATGCTTGTTATCTCGTTAGCATCTAGAATTAAATATCCTTTACGTGTATTGGATATTTATTTATTTTTGCTTCCGCTATAATTTTCGGGGTCGAAACTTGATTGTTCGCATTAGCACAAAATGTGCTTTTTCACAGCTGAAGGTGGAATGACCGGAGGCGGCGCTCACCGTTCTTGAAGATGACAATTCACGCTTGTCCAGGGATTTGAGGGGTCGGCTCACCCTATCGAAGACGGATCTCCTGATGGAAACTCGGTTTTGGGACGGCATTTGCCTGTGCCGTAGGATTGCTTCTCTTGCGGCTCTTGATGTACCAGAAGGAGTCCTCCATCCTGGCGACGTCGGGGTCCCGGGCGGGTCCCGCCTAAGGAATTTTCTTAAGGAGGCTGGTCCGTCCGGCCCTCCACAATAGTCTTGTTTGTATACATTGCTTTTCTTTCCTCTTTTCTCTTCTCTTTTTTTTTGTACAAGCGAATGAAAAGTAACTCCTTTCTCTTTTGTATTCATTGTCTCCCAATGCGATCTGTTAGGTCGTGTCTCACGTCCAATGGCGAAGCTTGCAAAGCTATTGTTGCCAAGGCTCCAATCTGGTGCCTTCTTGCGCTATACTCGTCCTTCATCAGAGATTGTCGTCGCATCTCGCGTGTTTAATGGGAAGCTCAATCGAGTAACGTGGACGTCGTCGCAAGTCCCGTGGAGCCGCAATGAGGGCCAGCCAAGTTTTCAGGCCGCAGCAGCCGTGCTCCGGGTCTAGGCCTTTCATTGTGCGGTATTTGCATTATGTACGTGGCCCCCGCTCAAGGAGTCATTGCTACTGTATACAAGGTCCTAACTCTTGACCATCGTAGATTGAGGGTGCTCTCTTCTTTGTGAGAAGGTCATCGCACGCCTACAATTCTCGCCCCCTAAGGTCTTAGTGCCGCAAGTTAGGAAGCTTCAAAAGCCCCCAGGCCCAATGTCTTGACCGCTAGGGTCATCTGGCGCGAAGCCAAGGTAGTGGGTTGTTGAGACCCTTTTGACGTGGAGTCGAAGTCCGGATGCGTCTGCTTTCGGACCGCTCGACATGGTCGAGGCTTGAACGAGACCATTGATGGGCCACTTGGGGCGGGGCCAAGGTTTCGAGGTGGCCACTCAGGGGCCGCTTGGCACTGTGCCAAGGCCTTGTTTTATGGACGGATGATGGTCCCCCCGACTTAAGGGCAGTCTAGGTCGTATTGTTTTCTGAATGCTATGCATGCTAACACTTCACAAGAATGGAGATGCAGGCTAACAAGAATAATTAATTTTATTAAATAAAAACTTGATGCATGTACAACCACTCTTCAGGATGCGCATGCGTGCCTTACCTCGGTCGGCGCTGCGTCACTGGTAGTATTTTCGTATGTTGGTGGCATTCCAGGTCCGAGGGACTAGTTTACGGTTTTGGGCACGTAGCTTGTACGCTCCGTTCCAGAGGATTGCGAAGATGAGGAACGGACCTTCCCACCCAGGGGAGAGTTTGTTCCTGCTCGTGGCTTTTCCTGCTACCTCTACGCTCCGGAAGACGAGATCCCCAACCTCAAGCGGGCGAGCTTTCATCCGCTTATTGTACTATCACGCGATATTCTATTGACAGGCCGCGGTCCGCAGGCGGGTTGTGTCTCGAACTTCTGGAAGTAGGTTAAGGCTTTCCTGGAGTCTATGAGAGTTGGTGGCTGGATCGAAACATTCGACCCGCAGGCAGGGTAATCCCACTTCAACGGGGACTACGGCCTCAACCTCGTTGCAGAGGCTGAAGGGTGTCTCTCTCGTTGGTTCCTATAGGGTCATCCGATACGACCAGAGTACGGAATGTAGCTCTTCAACCTATGAGCCCCTTGTGTCTTCCAGCTTGGTATTTAGCCCATGTAGCAGCGTGTGGTTAGTAACTTCAACCTGTCCGTTAGCCTGAGGGTACGCCACGGACATGTGGACCAGCCTGATGCGCAAATCAGCACAGTACCTTGTGAACCATTTGCCAGTAAATTGGGTTCCGTTGTCGGTCACTATGACCTCGGGAATCCCGAAGCGGCAGACGATGTTTTAACGGAGGAAGTTCGTTGCATTCTGCTCGGTGATTCGAGCCAGAGGGACTGCTTTTACCTACTTGGTAAAGTAGTCAATGCCGACGATTAGGAACTTCCTTTGCCCGAAGGCCAAAGGTAACGGTCCAAGGATGTCGAGCCCCCATTGCATAAATGGCCATGGGGATTGAAAGCTGCGCAACTTTGTGTGCGATACGTGCGTCACGGAATTGTGAACTTGGTAGCTGTCGCACTTCCTGACGAATTCCATGGCATCTTGCTTCAGGGTTAGCCAATAGAGACCTTGTAGCATGGTTTTGAACGCAAGGTTCTTTCCCCCAATGTGCGAGCCGCATATGCCAAGGTGTACTTCACTTAGCGCGTACTTGGCTTCCTCGGGTGGAAGGCATTTCAAGAAGGGAGTAGAATATCACCGCCTGTACAGCCTCCCGCCGTGGAGCGTGTACCAGTTTGCTGTTTTCTTGATCTATATGGCCTCGTCGGCATTGTCGGGCAGGGTTCTGTCAGTCAGGTACTTTCTATACGGAGTCATCCAGTTGTCCCCCTCATCGGCCCACAGCACCTCTTGGTCCGAGGAGTCGATGCTGGGCATGGCCAGAGTCTCCCTCGGTTCCCTGGTGTACTGCTCTGGGGATCCCGCAGCTGCGTCCCTGGCCAGCAGGTCAGCTTTCTAGTTGTCGGACCTAGGGACGTGTTTGATCAGGAAGCGATCAAACCCTGTATCAGGGTCTTTGCCTTTGCCAGGTACTTCATGAGATGAGGGTTTGAGGCTTCGAAGTTTCCTTGGATCTGGTTGACCACGAGCTCGGAGTTGCTGTGTACGACCAATGATTTTGCGGAGCATTCCTTGGCCAGGCGAAATCCTGCGAGAATGGCCATGTACTCTACCATGTTGTTGGTAGCTGGGAAGGTCAGCGCGATAGAGTACATAATCTTCGCGCCATCTGGAGTCTTCAGCACTACTCCAGCTTCGCTACCCACCTGAGTGGACGATCCGTCCATGCTCAGGGTCCACATCGGGACGTCGAGGTCTCCCATCTCCCTGGGTAGCCAGGGTCATCCAGAGTTGGGGTCGCCGCCTCGACAATGAAGTTCGCTAGGACCTGACCCTTGATGGCCAGCCAAGGTCGAAACTCCACATCAAACTCTCCCAACTCCACAGCCCACTTGACTAGCCGTCCGGAAGTCTCTGGTTTCTGCATGATCGACTTCAGAGGCTGATCCGTTAGCACGATGATCTGGTGTGCTTAGAAGTAGAACCGCAGTTTCGATGCCGAATAGATGAGCGTAAGCGGGATTCTGTCGGTGTGCAGATAACGGGTCTCTACATCTGTCAGTACCTGATTTACGTAATATACTGGCCGTTGTGCTCCCTCATACTCTTTGACCAGCACGGAGCTGAGGGTCGTTCCTGACGTAGCCAAGTAGAGGTACAGGTCTTCGCTCGTGCACGGCGAGCTCAGGAGAGGTGGGTTGGCAAGGTAGGTTTTCAGCTCTTTAAAGGCTTCGCCACATTTCTCGATCCACCAGAATCCTGACGATTTTGTGCCTCTAAGTACCTTGAAAGAGGGCAAGTATTTCTTTGCGGACCTGGTGAGGAATCGCAAGAGGGCCGCCAGCGGCCCGGTGAGTTTCTGTACTTCCTTCACCATCCACGGAAGGTTCAAATTCAGGATGGCCTTGATCTTTTTTGGGTTAGTTTCGATACCGCGCTGGGATACGATGAAGCCTAGGAATTTTCCTGAGGTTGCCCCAAATGCACATTTGGCAGGGTTGAGCTTCATCCTATGCGCCCGAAGGATCTGGAAGGCCTTCTCTAGGTCGTGGATGTGGTTGTCGGCAACCCTGCTTTTCACAAGTATGTCATCGACGTACACTTTCACTTTTTTCCCGATCTGGGTATCGAACATCTTGTTCACTAAGCATTGATAGGTTGCCCTGTCATTCTTGAGGCCGAAAGGCATCACATTATAGCAGTATGTCCCCTAGTCAGTCATGAAGGAGGTATACACCTCGTCCTCAGGGTGCATTTGAATTTGATTATAATTGGAGTATGCATCCATGAAGCTCAAGAGCTTGTGCCCAAACGTAGAGTCCACAAGCTGATTGATCTTGGGGAGAGGAAAGCTATCTTTTGGGCAATCCTTATTCACGTCGGTGAAGTCCACGCACATTCGCCATTTGCCGTTACTCTTTTTCACCAGCACAACATTGGATAACCATTATGGGTATTGGATATCTCAAATAAATCTGGCGTTCAGGAGTCTTTCACTTCTTCCCTTATGGCAATCAGCTTCTCGACGGAATGGTTCCTACGCTTCTGTCGAACGAGCTTGTGGCTAGAATTAAGGCCCAACCTGAGGACCATCACTTAGGCCGGTATCTTCGGCACGTCGGCAGGAACCCAAGCAAACACGTTGGTGTTTGTCTTCAGGAAGGTGATTATTCGATCGCGTTCGGCAGGCGAGAGAGAGCCGCCCACATGGACGCACTTCTCTGTCTCGGCGGGATTCAAAGGGATCGCTTTGGTAGCTTCTCCCGATTGGGCCTGTTGTAGCAGGGCTTCGTCGCAGAGGTCAAGATCTTCGTCTTGGCAGCCAGGCGCTACAGGGGCGACTTAGGGACAAGTAGCACGTTCGTCCCATCGCCTGGTCCCTAGGTACTTCTCCCACGCCGCACGGGGTGGAAAACTTAACCATCAAATGAGGAATCGACGTTACGACCTCGAAGGCTGCCAGGAAAGATCTGCCCAGTATAGCATTGTAAACAGACGGTAGGTCGTCGATGAGGAAAACCAGCTCTCGCGTTGCGGCTCGCGGGTAAGTTCCCATAGTGACCTCTAGCCGGACTATCCTTTGCACGGGCACTGGCTCGTTGTCTAGGCCATACAAAGGGCTATCTGCTGCTCTCATTTGACCTCGCCTCAATCCGAGCTTAAAAAAGACACTGAGATATAAAAAATTCTGCGAGTTTCCATCATCAATGAAAACTCGTTTCATCTAGTAGTCAGTCTTACCGTTTGAAACGATGGTGGATATAAGAAGGGGATCGATATGGGGAAGGTTATATGAGCCATATTGTCACTACCAAAGCTAATGTCATCACTCCTATCCCCTATCTTCACTCTCTTGTTGCTGGAAGTTAGCTCCTGCTCCTTCTGCATAGTGCCCCTGGCGGCTGCGGTAGAGATTATGTTAATCACGCTGACCGCCGCACGGTTTTTGGGAGGCTCGTTGGCCTCGCCCTCCGAGGTTGCGGGGGTTTGTCCTGAACCTTTCACGAATCACTTAAGGTATCCGCGGTGAATCAGGTCCTCAATCTCCTGCTGCAAAGTCCTACAGTTCTCTGTAGAGTGTCCGAGGCAGCGGTAAAACTGGCAGTATTTCTTCAGGGCACTGCCGCTCGGGCCCTTTGGCGCTTTCGGCCATTTGAAGAATTTTTTATCCTGGATCTGCATCAGGATGTTTGCTCGGGTATCGTTGGGGGGAGTCAGGGACGTCTGTCCATGATCCTTCCTAGATCCTAAAGAAGGGCGCGGCTGCTTATGGCGTTCCAGGAAGTGGTTACTGTCGCTGTTCCTCTTTTGTTCGCTGGTAGGCCGGGTGGCTTCCGGGGGGCAGTCTATGCCTTCAAGGCACTTCGCCTCGTTTGCCTCCTTGGCTGTGATGTAGGCTCGGGCGATGGCTTCGGCCTCTCAGAAGGATTGAGGGCGTTGGTGCGACAGGTGCTTGAAGAAATCCCCGGTTGCCAACGTAGCAATGAAGGCGTTGAGCTTCAGCTTGTCGAAGAGCTGGGGGATCCGGCGTGCCTTGGTGATGAAGCGGTTGAGGAATCGCTTCAGACTTTCGTCTGACCTCTGCCGGAGGCGGATTAGGTGCCATGGCTGCCTCTCTTCTCTCTGGATGGAGGCGGACTGACTCAAGAAGTTGTCTGCTAGCTCATCGAATGAGCGAATGGAATTTGGTGGGAGGCTGTTGAATCAGAACAACGCGTCCCCCCTCAGGGTGATGGGAAAGTACTGGCACATCATGGCCTCGCTTGCTTCCTACAGGGACAAATGAGTGCGGAAGCAGTTGAGATGGTCTATCGGGTCCTTACTTCTATCGTATCCTACCAGGACGGGCATCTTGAACTTACAGGATAGTGGCAGAGTCCGCAGGTCCATGGCAAAAGGTGACCTTTGAAGGTTAGCGGAGGGTTGTGCGGGTCTTTCCTTGTGCAGAAGATCCCACAGTACCTTGACCTTCTCCTTCATCAGTGGGTTGGATGCCTCTCTCCGCGCATTGATAATGTCGCGGAGCTCCGTGTGGTCCTGAGGGAGTGGCTGGACTTGTCGGTGGTAGCGACTTTCCATACGGGGGGGCCATTCATTGTTGGAGTCTCCGGCGGTCGGCCTCCCTTGGTTGCGGGAGTTTTGGGGGTTACGCTGCTCAGGGATCTCCCTCCGATCATCCCGGCTAAGATGGCTTTCACTGCAGATTGGACCCTGCTGCCGGAGGCCACCAGGTCCCTGGCGTCGTCAGGTCGGTCGGATCTTCTTCTGAGGGCTGCCACGCGACGCCTCCTTCGCCTGGAGGAGGATGCCCGGGATGCTGAAGGGGCATCCCCCATCCAAGGGGTACCCATCCGATTGTAGAGGGCCTGGAGTACTAGCCTCATGTCGCCCATGTTCACAGCCAGGCGGTGGACGTCAGGCTTTGGACGGGTGTCTGCGTGGCTTCCCACGGAGGGGTCTTCACTGTGAGGGACGGCGTTTATTGCTGGGGTGCTAGCATGTGCCCTAATATTCACCATTCTTGATGCTTTGGAATAAAGGTGAGAAGGAGACACTAGGTTTCTCGTTCCGTTCCCACAGACGGCACCAATGTTGCGTCTCGTGTCCTCAGTTATTGTACGGGTTAGGGAGCCTTCGAATTCCTAACCATTCTCAAGCGTTCGTGGAAGGCTCCAATCTCCGTCTCTATTAACTTGAGGCATACACAACACAATCAACGAACAAGAGGTCAGATGTCTGACGGGATTTCTCCCACCGAGGCCACTTCGACGCTCAAGTAAATAAATTCCCCCAATGAACGGAAATGGGGCGGAAGCTAAAAGGTCCGCAGAAGTATACTGTAAATGCGTGGATGGTGCGTGTTTGTTTATGTGTGAGAGAGTAATGAGCGGGTGGTGGGAGGCCTGGCTCCCTAGGTGTACCGTTGTGGATGGCTAACTTTATGTCGCCTGAGTAGGCTCAGGAGTTTGGATCCGGAGGATAGCTGGTAAGCTTGAAGCTTGCGACATTGAGTCGATTATCTCGGATCCGATTCCCTCTCTTCGTCAAAGAAGAAGGATTTTATAGGTCCCCTGATGATGGGCTTTTGGGTGCGAGAACTCCTATTGCTAGAGTTCATTGGATATTGATCGTTGTCGATGATTGCCAGCGTGTCGGCTGTCGTTTTGCGGTGGTAGGTAGACTACCGGGTGTTGCTGGCCACGCTTGGTCTCCCCCTTGAGTTGGGATTGGCGGGTTGCCTGTGGGAGGCCGCCTGAATCGCAGCTGTTAGCGTTGACTGTTTTTCCATTGGCTGGTTTCTCTTACTCTTTTGTCGTTTTTCGGCAGCCGTATTAATGAGCTGCAGGAGGCGTCGTTGACCGCCGATAATGGGCTGCCACATAGGTGTCCTGTGCAGTTGGGTTGGGCTCCGAATCTTCTTGGGGTCTAGCATTGGACCCAACAGGTCTTGAATCATATTTCTCATATGAGATATTCCAAATGGGTTCTCATGTTAACTTAATAATCATTTTACACTAATCATTTTTAATTGGGCTTCTAGTAAGTTAGAAAATATCATCTTGTTTATTTTTTAAGATATTTTTATCCCCTAGAAATTTTATTCAGACCAAACAAAAAAGTAACTTTTAAAAAAAAAAAAACCTTTCAAGTTTTGAAAATTATAGGAAAGTGTTTCTTATACGAATTACAAATGACAGCTTCTCTCTGGAAATTAAAATTACGTTTTCCAAATACTGCGTTTGGTCGAAATAACTAATGAAGCTGCATTTGGAGCCAGTGGAAATCAAATTTGACGATTATGGCGGGAAATATGGCGCCAGTATTTGAGGGCCTCAGCCCCATGTTTGATCTCCGTAGCCCCACACACTTCTCTCTATCTCTCCTTAAATACGCTGTCTGTCATATACAGTTTCCACTTCCCTTCGCCCTCCGATTCTCAAAAAATGGCGGATCTTGACCAGCAAAACGGGAGCCCCGAAACCAAAGAACAATCACCAAAGATTCGGAAACTCCATCACAACGGCGCCGCTGATGTTGCCCAACAGTTTCCTCTCCTGAAAGTGAAAAAGCTCTCCGAGAATGCCATTTTGCCCTCTAGGGCTTCCCCATTCTCTGCTGGCTACGATCTCTCCAGGTATCTATCGCTCTCGCCGTTGATATCGTAATTTTTGGTTCTTTTTAACGCTGGTTATTTTGCTTACATTCCTTTGGGATGTTATTTTTAGCGCAATCGAGATTAAGGTGCCGGCTAGAGGAAAAGCATTGGTAGCGACTGGCCTTAGCATTGGTATCCCAGAAGCGACTTACGCTCGAGTTGGTAAATCTCTCTCCGTCCCTTTGCCGGCATATTATGTTATTCATCAGTTAACGATTTAGGCACTACTTGCGCATGCGGTTTCAAGTAAGATAGTTCGTAAAATAATGGTTTTTGCGCTCAGAATTTCTTTTATACCCAAGTCAGAAATTGGGCAAGGGTTTGTGCATATATGGAAATTTAATTTAATCGTTAATTTTGTTTTTTTTTTTTTTATGAAGCTCCAAGATCGGGGTTGGCATTGAAGCATTCAATCGATGTTGGAGCAGGTGTAATCGATGCAGATTATAGGGGTGAAGTGGGGGTGATTCTGTTCAATCACTCAGATGTTGATTTTGAGGTGAAAGTTGGGGATAGAATTGCCCAGTTGATAATCGAGAAGATCATGACCCCTGATGTTGTGGAAGTTGAGGAATTGGATTCTACTGCCAGAGGGGTCGGCGGTTTCGGGTCCACCGGTGTCTCGGTGCTTTAGGCCATGTTAAATTGCTACAGGCTCTTTGATTGTTCTTCCCTTTTGCTTCCAGTCGCCAGAATGGATATGAACTAGTACCTTTGGAAAGCTCATTGCGTAATTTCATCGAGCAGCTTGTGGGCGTGATTTTTTCTTTCTATGTGTGTTTCATTTTTTAATATAGTATTAAGAAATAGCATTTTCTGCCTTAGCTATAAAGATTGACTTGACATCCATATTATATTAAATGTTTTAATTGTTGGGATATAATTCAGATATATACAATTGGGCACAACAAAATAAAATTTGAATATCTTGTTAAGCATTA
>JAODPA010081389.1:0-26334 GCA_025585075.1 Nepenthes mirabilis | reverse complement strand
AAAAATTCTATATAATAACCCTAACTCTAATATTACGGGCATGTAATCATTGATGAGTTAAATAAAAAAAAAAGAGAGAAAGAGAGAAAAATGAGAAAATAAGGATTCATACATTCCATAGAATTTTGAATTATATTTTAATTTTTACCGACCTTAGGTACACTATTCTTGTAATTGAGAAGAATATTTTGTTGGGATTCGTAAATCTCTCATACAGTGCTTTCTACTCTCTAATTTTACAAAGTGTGGTGATGAACGGCGAATAGCGAAGGCTCTCTTCTGCGTTTCGTTTCTACTCTATTCCACTCCAACCTATGAAGCGCCTGGTATATTTTATAATAATGTTTTGCCAATATTCAAATCACCTGCCCTGATCTCATGGAGGATTTGTCATGTCAGCTTTGTTATTTTTTATGCTTTCACTAATTCCCGTGCTTTTCCACAGACAACGCATACTCTGCAAATCGGATACCTATTCTGTAAAGTCTGGTACCTACTCTGTTAAGTCGTCTACCAGCTCTGTTAGGTCCTTCCCTCCGAACAAGCCTTGTGTGAACTTTTAATAATTTTTTATTTGTTGAGTTACCCATAAGGGAGTGACTGAAAAACCCAATAAACGTTCCCTCATAACCTTGTGGGGGATCCTTCGCCTCTAATCGACGATCGTCATTACATACCTTTTGACAATTTTCTCTCAATTGGGTTCCCGGCATCGGCCTCTACAAGCTTGAATGATACTTTCTTTTGCTCCACGGAATTTGAAGTAGTCTCACTTCCCTTCGGCTTCTGTTTTGCAGAAGAATCGTTTTCCTTTGCACTCCACCTCAACTTGCTCTTTCTGCCACCTTGACTAATATCCCCATTGGTCACTTTGACTTTATCCTTAACAATCGAAGTTTCCATCAAGTACCATCTTGAGTACTTGATTCCCTTTGTCACAATCGAGGCACCTTTCGTGAGTTTTCATTGGTCTCGCCTGCCTTTTGGAAACTTTTCCTTAATTAAGATCCAGGTAATAGCCTCTGCAAGCCTAAATGATACATGCTTCCAATTTATTGAACCCGGAGTAGTCTCACTCCCCTCCGACTTCTATTCTATAGAAGAATCATTCCCCTTTTCATTCCACCTTAGCCTCCTCTTCCTGTTTCCGACCGCTGATGGCTACAGGTAGACTCGACTCCCTTGAATCCTCAACGCTTCCCCTTCGCATTGAGTTATTCATAAATAAAGAGGTGATGAACTCATCCAGCCTAAATGTGTCCTTCCCGAATAGAAGCGTCGTGATGATATGGTCATACGAGACCGGCAGAGAGGCCGTCGATACCAATGCCTTGTCTTCCTCTTTGATCTTTTCATCAAATGCCAACATTTGCGTCACAACTCGGTTAAACTTGTTCAGGTACTTCTTAAAACTTTTCACTTTTAATAGACGTAGGACATAGAACTATTTCTTCATATGTAGTCTCGTTGTCAAGAACTTAGATTTATACCAATAATCAATCTTCTCCTATACCTCCACTGGATATGTCAAGCCAATAACCCCTTGAAGAGTGTTAACAGTAAGATACAACTTTATTGTGCATTTAGCAAGATCCCTCTGATATTGTCATTCCTCACCCATTATATTCTCCGACTTGTCTCCCTTCTTTTGAAATGTCTTACCGTTTCTTCTCGAGTCAAAATATTTTCCACCATTTCTTTCCAATGGATGACATTTTTTGACTCATTAAACCGATCCACACAAAATGGTGAATTCCTCGACGTCAACACCACTAAATCGTAGGTTTACAACCTCTCTGATACCACTTGTTAAAAATCAACCCGAATACACCCGACCTGACATAGTGAAAAAATTCAAGCCCCCGTCGGCCTCTAAGAATGTAAGTATAATTAATATAATAATGTATAGCGATTTTTAATATAGAAAACCATTTTTAATTAAGAAAAAAATCACGTAACAAGTTTTGAAAACTCTTTACTATGTAAAATTTGGTTATACAAATCCCTTAGACAGACTACCTGTAACTAACCCGAGATAGAGTAAGAAACTACAGAATAATAGCAAGAGAACCTTCTTCTCTTTTTCTCTCTTTTTCTTCTCTCATTCTTCCCTCACCTACAACGCTTTCTACTCTCTAATTTTACAAAGTTTGATAGTGAATGATGAACAACGAAGGCTCTCTTATGCACTTCGTTTCTGCTCACACAAACTTCTGAAGCATTTGGTGCGCTTTGTAATGATGCCTGACTAGTATCACATCTACTCACTTTCTAAATTTTGTAGAGAATTTATCACGACAACTTTATCGTTTTCTACACTTTCACCAATTCCTACGCTTTTTCATAGACAGCGCATAATCTGCAAGTCAACTACTTGCTCTGTAAAGTCTACTGCCTACTCTGAAAAATCGGCTACCTACTCTGCAAAGTTTGGTGTCTACTATGTAAAGTCGTCTACCAGCTCTGCAAAGTCTGATGCCTACTTTGCAAAGTCGTTTACCAGTTCTACCAGATCGTCCCCTCTGAACTGATATTACTTGGTCGCCCCTTCGCATCAGTGCCCTCGGTTTGCCTCTCCGGCCGTCCTCATCTCCACTCGGCTACACTAGCCTGACTGCTCCTAGTTGGTCTTCTGTCAGTTGGTCGCCCTCCCTATCTGACTTCTTTCATCCAATCGGCTTCTTCAACCGGCTTCTTGCTGTTTGGCCTGCTGTTGTTGGACGTCCTCTTGCTGCCCATCCAGCCACTCGCTGCGCGTATATTTCCTCGAACAAGTCTCGTGTGAATCTCCAATGACTATCCGTTTGTTTAACTACCCACATGAGAGTGATCAAATACCCAATACATTTTACCGGTTATATTTTCTATTGTTTCATATTGTATTTATTATTACTCGATCTATTTATTATAATGTGTCTAATTTTTATATTTGTATGATTTGCATAATTGAATTGATTCCATAATGAAAATATTTTAGATGTATCATTCCGTAATTTTTTTCTCTCATTCCTAATAGGATTTTCACGTAAAAATTATATCTTATTTTATTATTAGTGATTGTTATGTTCATAATGTTAATTATTAATTGTTTACTCACAATTTAAATAAGCAGGTTATATCCCAACAAAAAGAACCCATAGAGATTTCCCTCGAACATCTTCTCAGTGCTCAAATTAGTTGAAGGACCCAATATAATGCAAACGGGTAGTAGTAATGCCGAAACAACAATGCTGAAAAAGATACACCGGGATATCAGCTTATTCACCGGGAACGGGAACGATGACTGCCCGCTGACTCGTGGGAATAGATAAGCCAAAAGGGAAGACTTGGGAGGAGGCGTCCAATTCATCACATTAGGGTTTTAGAGGTCGAAAGAATAGCCGTATAAACCGCTGGGAATCCTAGAGCATGTTTAAATGGTGGAGTTAATGGTGAGCAATAATGGGTACAATTACTCCTCGGTGAGGGAATAGAATGGGCTGGAAAGAATGTCGTAGTCCACAAAAGCAGAGAAAGAATTAGCTAAACGTGAAGTAGACCGATTTTCAGAAGGATAGAAGTGCTTCTTAATAGAGAAAATAAGCAAGCTTAGAGAGCTTTTAATGGCATTTTATGGTCGTAGGGAATGCACAGAGAATACATATTTCTTTTTAGAAGAAGCATGAATGCACACAGCTGTATCATTGTCCGGAGAATGTGTACTCAGAAAATGTTGGTGATTTCAATAGCGATATATGAACAAGGATGCGGAGACAGAAGTACGGGCTTAGATTTCAGACATGCTTTTTCAGATATTTGATTATCGTTTCCTCTTTTGCTTTGTTAACTTTCAAGAAAGTTTTGTCTTTCCCAAGGATGGGCTCGTTTGAAGGCTCAATTTCGATGCTTCAACTTGTTACAGTAAAGAGGCTCAACCATTTCTACCGGTTAAGTATGTAACCTTTTGCTTTTTAAAAGTTTGATTAGTCGTATGAATATTTTTGACGGTCAATACTTTTGATCTAACAGTTAGTTTAGATTTTGCAAATCTATCTTCGAGATAGTTGTACATCATATCAAAGGCTCAGATCATCTTATGTGAGATTGGCCGAGCTCAATAAAATTGTTTAGAGAATTGCTTGGTCTTTATGACATTTGCTTATCCTCTTGTGGACTCAAAGCCCTTGTTGGTCACTTGTCATCTTATCGGATTTTTTTCCTTCGACCAAATTTTTATCATATCTGTTTTAGTATCATCTTCAAGATTTTGAAGCCAAAACTTTTGGATTGAAAGCTTATAGTGCTGAGGCATGCAAGATTTTATTGGTTTTCAAGTTGTTTGACTCTATGGAACCCTTATTATTAGGTTCCCGATATGCAATATCATTGCCATTTTCTTGATGTCTCTTGGAGTATTCAATGATTGATTTGATGTGTTAATAATAAGTCTCAAATTATGCTGATTCAATCTATGCTTCCTCGTTAATGCTTTCCAAAGCTAAATTCTTTGTGCCATCACATAAGACTATCGATGGCTTCTCCATTTTTGAGGTTCTGAGTGACATTGATTTTAGAAAGTGTAGAGATCCACCATTGCTCCCAACTCTTTTCTTTATAAATAGGGATGTGGTGGGGCCTTTTACTTCACCCATCCCCATCGATCCTTCTTTTTAGTACTTTACGTCAAGATTCATATTTTCGATCCAAAGCCTTCTCATGCTGCCTTTGACAAAATCTCTCTTTCTTCCCAGTACTAAGTCGCTGATTAACTATAGGTCCAGTGCTAGCCCATATGTCTGTCGGGTGCATCCATCAACCACCTTAGAGGACCTTCGTCAATGTCGCCAGATGGCGGATTATTTCTACAGGGTCAAAGTAGATTTCTTTTATCAGACGGAAGAACTCCCTTAGGGCCACAAATAGTACCTTTTGTTGGTATCCAGATGCCCCTAAGAGGCTATGGGCCTCTCTCGCTTGAGATATCTAGGGTTCGCCCTAAAACCTCTCAGACACCGTCCCGATCATTTCGGAGCTCTAAGTATACTAACAAAATCCCTATTTTTTATTTTCTATTTTTAAATGCTAATAAAGACCATTTTTACCAATTGTGTTTTTACTTATTTTTACGAGCACTTGAGCCGACAAGTATGCCTTCTCCTACACATGCTAATAGTATATTAATGTATACACGGTTTTCTGTCATTCGTTATGGTCCAACTTCATCATTTTAAGGATTTAAGAGTGCATAATCTAGGCATGATCTTCTTCCCTGCGTTACAATGATGATATCCTTTTTATTGCCCCCACGGCAATTTGAGAAGTATCCCTGTAATCGAATAAGGGACAATATGTCATTGGCCCCGGAGGCAACTGGGAATAAGACCATTGGCCAGGCTACGGGTGCAAGCACGAGCCCTCGTGGTGGCCCTGACTAGGGACGCTTTGCAAATTTGGATGCTATCTTATGTCTGAGGGACAATCAATTAACTACTTGTTCTCCTGGCTCTAGAAGCTTTCAAAGTTACTTAAGAAAAATCATGAGAGGTCATGTAGTGTAACAAGTAATAGAATAGCATGTGATAAAAAAATCACTTCAAGTCAGGCGCACAAATAGTCACTCTTTTTACTTAATCAAAGGAAAGAAAGGCATACCTCATCAAAAGTTACCCTGACACAATCTCAAAAGTTGGGTACTTCCCCCTATGGAGTCCACATGATCCTTTGCGCATTTCCCGGTGTGCAGGCTTAGCTTCAGTTGGAGCGAGGCAACAAGGTGGACTCGTATCACCCTTCTCCTACTTTTGGGAGTGGGATGCTGACCAGCAAGCTCAGACTCTCTGAGTAGGTCCATTCTAAGTTGAGCAGTTAAAAACAAAAAAACCTTCCAGCAAAGAGTGGTGCATACCAGAGGGGAAAGGGATGCTTGGTAACAAAATAAAAGAGAAGAAAGTGAGAGCACACAAATTTATGACTTGAAATAAAGGGCATTTGGCAACAGCTAATAGTTCTCTTTTAAAAACATGATCCACCAGGTCACAAAACCGGAGCAAAATCCCCCAACTCTATGTTTCATGAACATTTTGCACGTTCAAATATTTATCAATTTGTCCTCAGTACGACAAAAAATACTATCCTGTGGTACAAGGAGGGCAGCTGACAGGAATCAAGGTCACATTAAGAGGTGTGCGAGAGGCCTCCTTTCCCTTGACACTATGCTCTCTGGTGGTGCAGTGTAACCGGAGGAGCCTACCATTTCACAGTGCCTATCAGGATAGAATTGAATATGATGCTATAAAAATGCCCCTATATGATTTTTGCTTAATCAACATAATTTGCATGCTCATTCATCAATTCACTTGCAGTTTCATCCAAAATCTGAATTTCGCAAGGCAGAATCCTCATCATCATATTATTTACTCTCAGTGCCTTGACCTTGAAGCCAAGCACATGGCATGAGATGCACCCACAGCAACAGAGAGCACCTCATAGGGTCCTGCATTGTCGTCCTCCATAAGAAACTGGACTTCAACGGGAGATGGCTGAATTTGTGGCAGTCCAGGAACCCCTAATTGGCAATCCTTGGCATTCCCCCACATATACAACTTCCCAGTCCCTGTTTTTTAATAAAAGTAATTCATTCAATCAGTCGTCACAAATGCACCACAGAGGAAACTCGCAATGAATTCATATAGTAAAATCCAAATCATACATTATGCCACCAGTATCATTGTAGCTTATACGTTCCTGTGATTAATCATGACATATACCTTGTGTATGCATAAAAAGTGGTGTTAAGACTATAATTGCTCGATTATTTTAGCACCATAAACATGGGGATAACTTTCAACCACTTAATATATCAATAAAATGTTCCCTCACAAAATGAAAATGTCAATGATGAGAAAATACTATAAAACTTTCCATGATAAACAGATCCAAGGTCCTGGAGCACAAAACCAGGATATCATGCTAGTTTTTTGTGTATGATGTGGAGAGAAAAAAGGAAGCAAGATCTCAGGTTCAACGTGTATCCTCTTGTTTGTTTAATATGGAAGAAATTACAGGTGGACCAGCTATAGTTTCAGGAGACCCGCGCTGAGAAGAACCATCCTTTACAATATAAAAGCATAATATATGATATAAATAATACATAGTATAACATAAACTACAAAACAATGTATATGGAAAATATAGAAAGAGAAACAATTAATAATAAATAAAGGCTTATGAGTGTCTCAAAGTTTCTAGGAGATTAAGAATGATATTGTGGGAAAACTATAAACCTTAACTGGAAGACACGCTTCCTTGATATTAACTTATTGATATTCAGAACTGTTAAATATACCTGTTACAGCGGCTGAGGATGAACCTCCACAAGCAATTGAGACAACATGATCATCAGCTATAGCCTCAATCCTCGTAGGAATCTTGCAATTTTGGATAGAAGAATGACCCAACTGACCATGTCCACCATGGCCCCATGAAAGCACCTCTCCATCCTCTTCAAGGATGTATCAAAAAAGAAGACACTTCAGATAATTCATAAAAAAAAGAAAATTTTAGCTTGCTCTGGGTCCCAAAACTATGACTCCATACCAGTCAAAGCAAGAGAGTGATATCCACCACAAGCTATTTGTATTGTACGAACACCTTCAAGAGCATAAACTGGACGTGGTTGCCAACCACCCACTTTATCGCCCCTCCCAAGCTCATAGTTGGAATTGGCTGCATGAGAAACAAAGAAATATTGACAAAATATGCCATAATAGTAATACAGAAGCAATACATTTTTTATACTAGCACAAAACCAAATGACTCAAAGGGAAAAATCAGAGCTGCACTATTTGTAAAGAACCAAAGGTTGACAGCCCTCATGTTGTTGAGTCTTGGCCTAAGCTTGAAGGTAGTGAGACATGCTTAAAGTTCATGAGATTTCCAACTGAAGAGGTGTTTAGTTGTGTTGAATAAATAAATAATATTAACAATAGAGATGTGTTTGCTAGAGCTAAAATTTAAGTCACAACTAATAAGATGTATAGGGAGTCTGCAAGGGCTAAAAAGTTATTTACACAAATTTAAAAGACAACCTAATTTGATTGACAATATGTCAAAAAATGAAGATTTCCAAAGAACTTGGATTAAAACAGCAAAGACAAAAAAAAAACAAGGATGCACCCCAGGAACAGGCCAAGGAAACCAAAGTCCAGGGCTCTGTGGCCAGGGGCATGCCACTGGGCTAAACTCAAGGCAACCAAAAGGCACACCTGAGGCAATCTTGGGCCCACAAATTTCAAAAATTGAGCTCTCTTATCTTTGTTCTGTTACAGCTCTCCCCGGTCAACTGGGCATCACCACCATTAACTTCATCTACAGGCACTCCTTCCTGTTCTGTCTTTTTACCCATACCTTCCATCTCTGTCTCCCCTTCCCTCCCTCTCTCTCAGCATACTTCTGCTACCCTCTCACAGATCCTCTCAATCACTCTCTATGTTACCTTCACACTCATCCCCCTCCCCCCTCTTCCACTGCAGGCTGCAGCTACAAGAAGGCCTCAAACTTCTCCTCATTGAATGGTTGAAATAGATATAATACTTATGACACTCATAGCAGGGGCTTTCAGAAGTAGCCAAGGGAAGCGATCGCTTTGTCGCCCATTCATTGCTGGGTCATGATGGGTGGTGGAGATGATTTTTTCTACATGTCATTTAATAGGCATTTGCACAGAGATTTGAAGGAAAAAGAGGTTTGAGGAAAGGAGATCCCACGTCTCTTATCTTTTGTCTTGACCATGGATTTTTCTGCACCCTTGAAGAAGGTTGGTGTAAACAACAGTTTCAAATATCATCGAAAGTAGAAGGATGAAACTTAATCACCTACATTTAGCTGATTGTGTAATGGTGTTTGCAAGGCCGATTCTACTTCTATAGACCAGTCCAAGGAAGATATAAGGGACTTTTTTTAAATCTTCATAGCTGGTTGCTAATGCCACTGAGAGCAGCACCTATTTTGGTGGTGTGACGACCCGACTTTTTCCACCAAAAAAACCGTCGTCAAATCTAATTCATATAATTAAATTAATAGCATAAAATTTTTTTCTTATCTTTAATCAAACCTGAGATGCCTTACAACGATTAATAATTGCATAATTCCTAAAATGTCACGGAAACAAACTACATTCATAGCAGCGGAAATAAAATTACAAGTTTTCTAAACTAAATAAACAAAACTCCAAAATCTGCTCCAGCCAGCATAATCATAGTACTCTACTCGACTGCGTCCTCCATAAGCTTGTCATCTGAAATGTTACAAGAATGAGCTTACAAAGCCCAGCAGGATACTCACATGCAGAAAACAGCATTCATATAAGCAAAAATATAAATTCATAAGCATATCATAATAATCGTCATATCGTTTCATCTTCAAATCTTATTCTTTTCATCTTGTCTTAGAACATTCATCAAAATCATTCGAAATTCATATCATCTTTAGGGACCGGACTGGAGCGAGGTCATGCCTTTAACCCGACATACGGGGCCATAGTTCCTTGTGCCACCAAAAGGTTCCCTCCCGTGGCCCAGGAGGCATCCTTGAGTGTCACTCCGATATCCTTCATCCATTCTTTAACAGCAAGCTTAATGGAAACTCGGTTCTTGGTTCGTGTTCTTTCTTGGCCATATATCATAGATCAAAAGTCGGAGTCATAGAGTTCCACTTGCTGTCCATATATCTTCATATAGTCTTATTCTTTACTTCATTCATTGAAGTTCATATCATTTCTCAAAAAGCCGAAGCTCATTTTTCAGAATAAATCCGAAGTTCTTCTTTTCGTTTGATTTCCGAAGTTCTTTTTCAAATGGGGGACCGAAGTCCTGAAACAGAATTTCTTACATGGCCGAAGTTCATTTTCGTTAAAACCGAAGTTCATTTTCTTCAATCAAAACCGGAGTTCATTTTCGTCAACACCGAAGTTCATTTTCTTCATTCAAAACCGGAGCTCATTTCCTTAAATCAAAACCGGATTTGTTGCCTTTCAAAACCGGTGTTCATATATTATAGTCAAAGCCGGAGTCCATTTTCTTAAAACGGATAGAGCATCTTTTCTTGAAACGGACAGAGCATCTTTTCTTAAAACGGACGGAGCATCTTTTCTTAAAACGAACGGAGCATCTTTTCTTAAAACGGACGGAGCATCTTTTCCTTAAAGCCGGAGCTCAAGAGCCGGAGTGACTGTTCGTTTAAAAATGGACGGAGTGATAAAACTGGACTTCTTTTAATAAATACCCGGAGTGTTAAAACCGGACTTCTCTTAATAAATACCCGGAGTGTTAAAAGCGGACTCCTCTTCATAAACCAAGAGTGCTAAAACCGGAGTGTCCTTTCATAAAATTCGGAGTACTTTTATCCGGAGTAACTTTCTTTCATAAATCCGGCGCTCAAGGCTGGAGTGGTTTTTCTTTCAAAATCCGGTGTGCTAGAAACCGGAGTACTTTCCTTCAAATCCGGAGTGATAAAACCGGAGTGCTATCTGTAAAATCCGGAGTGACTTTTCTTTCATAATTCCGGAGCCCAGATGCCGGAGTGGCTTTTCTTTTAAAATCCGATGCTCAATTGGGACGGAGTGGATTTCCTTTTAAAGAATCCCGAGCTCAAAGGGACGGAGTGGATTTGCTTTTTAAAGAATCCTGAGCTCAAAGGGACTGAGTGACTTTTCTTTTAAAATCCGAAGTGCTTAAGGGACGGAGTGCCTCATTGACGGAGTACACTTCTCTTCCTTATTCCGGAGGGCTTTAAGGGACGGAGCACAAAATTCTTAAAGGCCGGAGTTCATTTTCGGAGCACAAAATTCCTTAAAGACCGGAGTTCATTTTCGGAGCACAAAATTACTCAAAGGCCGAAGTTCATTTTACAGTGGATGGAGAGCATAATTCAAAATGGACGGAGTACAAATGCCGGAGTGATTTTTCAAAACATCAGGCCGGAGTACATTTTCTCAAAGGACGGAGCATATTATTCAAAGGGCCGGAGTCCCTTTCCTTCATAAAACTGGAGTTCAAATGCAGGAGTCGCTTTTCTTTTAAAAAATCCGAAGTTCAAATGGACGGCGTGCTTTATTTAAACAGAAGACCGGAGTGCTTTATTCAAAGGACCAGAGTTCAATTTTCATTGTCTTTAAAACTTGCCGGAGGTCTTTTTCTTTCAATTCAGAGAACAGAGTACAGTAGCAGAAATTCATGATTATTGACAATAAATCACAACAAAATCCAACATCATGCATAACAGAATTTCCTTTTAAACATGCATTTCAATCATCAACAGCATACTTCGTACAGAAATCATATACTTTCATAGCAACATAAATAAACATGAGTTTTTGAAATAGGGGTGAGTATCTTGCCTGAGTTCTTCACTACTTTTTCCTTAGAGTTTCATCCTTCTACTTTCTGGAGAGTTTTCTAGTGGTGCCTTATCCTTGACCCTAAGGCTCTTATTTATAGTCCTAGGTTTTTGGGAGGCCCTCATTTATCATCTTTCCCTATTTTCTATGTTTTATAAATAATTTTACCTTTCCCATGAGAAATTTGTTTTCCAATACGCATTGTGAACTGCAGCCATTAAAAGCTGCTCTTTCCCATAAATCCGCCTAACAATGGCCGGAATGTCGTTCTGAATTTCGGACGCCTAACTGCCGAAGGGCATTTCTGTAATTTGAAGTTCACCAATTGCTGGAGTGCATTTTCGTAAATTCATCGGAGTTTTCAGGGCTCGTTTTGAATCCGGACTGCTTTCACAATCCGCACGCGATTTTACTCCGGAATCCGGAGCTCATTTACTAAGGCCCAATCCGGTCTGCATTCCGTTTTAGCCGAAACGTTTTTCTTCTCCCTCTTTCCGGTCAACTTGCGTTGACCGGATTGGTGAAGAGAATATTTCCTTAAGGAAAATCCGGACAGCTTTTCCGTTGTAAATTCCGGACTGAATTTCCGGTCAATGGGCGTTGACCGAACCTGATGATTAAAATTTCCTTGTTCAAATTTTTGGGTCGTTACAGGAGATGTGCCAGTTAGACAGCAGCTCATCGAATCTACTGGATTTAAGAATGCTGTAATCCTGTTATTAAGATAGGAGTCTTCTTTTTGCTTCCAAACTCCCTGGTTGGCAAGCTAAATCTTATTCTGGAAACTGCAACAAATAAATGCGGCCATCTTTTACTTATTAGAGCGTTATCTCTCTGTTACGTAAGTTTATTATTAAAGCAGTTGAATCAATTTGCTGACACTTTATGAGGTTGGCAATATTCTTCCAAGCAAAAAGGATTTGAGATATGGGAAGATGTTTTCCCTAGGTATTAAATGCCTCCAACCCGATAACTTAGCCAATTATCTAATCATATTGGGATATAGATTCAATCAGCAGACCCTGAGTTAAATGCAGTGACATTGTATACCTGAAAGGGATGCTGGGTTTTGGTCAGTTTCTGTTCCTATGATGCAGCCTGGGGATGAAAAAGCTGCTAAAAATCAGCGATAATGTTAGGCCTCTTTCAAAAATTTCTGCGACGATGGAAAGAGTACAACTTTTGGGCATGTGCAGCTCACCAAATCCCCTCTTGAGATGCCGATAACTGAAGAACCAAACTTACCTCCTAGCTTTATTGATGAGGAAAGCTGGGTATTCCCTAGCGAAGTATACAGGATTATTTCTGATTTACTCAAGTTTGAACCATCTTCAGCTGCCTCAATTCAACGCAGTGTGTTTTATAAATGCCACATGCCAAAGGTTCATTCGCCATCAAGGATGCTTATGGATCTATACAACCCTCTGTTCCTTGAGTTTGACAGGATATGATTGTTATGGAGAGTTTTGCTCAGCACAAACATCCATTGAAATTACAGCTGCTTGTGAAGGACCGATAAAGACACAAGAAGCTTGTGCAGTGAATAGTCCTGCTCAGCAAGGCCGCTGTTGTCATTTTCAAAGGGAGGATACAGGACATTTGTTCTTTCACTTTTGCTTCACAAATGAAGTTTGGAGAGTGCCACGTGCTGATCAAATAGTTAAAACCCCAGCATGCTGGCAACTTGAAAGCAAGTGGATTCAACTGAATATTAAGGCCTAAAAATCACTGATAGGTTAAGGGCTGCCTTGGCTACCACAGTTTACCATGTGTCCAGAGTGCAGAGCCAGAAATTATTGTTAGTTTCCATTTGGGAAATTGTTGCCTGAGCAGATTGTAGATAGAATCAGGGCAGAAATGAGAATTTAGTTGGCTTGCTGACATTTGTCTTATAATGAGACAAATGTTAGGAAACCAAAAAATAGCAAAGTTCCCTAACCAGTAACTACATTGCCCACAGTTGATAGTAGCCCTTAATAGCACAACGCCACTACCATCTTTCTTTTGGCACAAGTATCTAATAACAATGTCTAGTCAGAATAGTCAAAGATTGAAATATGAGAAATGCCACTTATCCCACCTACCTACAGCCCAATTAAACTCAATATATATAGGGCCCATTTTATTTATTTTTTTCATTTTTTTAAAAAATCCCAGTAGGCCCTAGATATAGGGAGGGAGTTGTAAATGGATTGTATTTTGGTGGGACATCTAGCAAAGCTCTTCAAATATTGACTTCAGTCAAATTCATGGCAACCTTATAATAGTCTACACCAGATTTTCTGAGGCACCTCCTTCACATTGCATTAATAATGGTCAAAGGAGGTTCCTCTTTAAACACCAGCAGATTTGGAAACTTATAAACCACCATTTAAGAGATTAAAAGCCCACAAAGTTTAGGTCTTTCAGCAAGGATGAATTGCTAAAAATATTATTGGACTGAACAAAATAGATTGAAATTTGCTCGTGTTTACAATAAAGCTAACTGTTGTCATAATGAGACCTTTCCAAATTTCTCTGAAGCTGTTGAAAATTTTTGGACTCACTTTTCAACTTAGGACAAAGAGTGGATTTCTTATAGTAAAAGCATTTTTATGTCATATTTGACATGTTCAAGTCCACCAGGCCAAGATATACAACTGAATATACAATCCATGTCTGCCAGTGATCTTTTGCTTTATTTAGGGTTTCAAACACCAATAAAGGTTCATTACTTAATGGGAGGGATATATGCTGTATCAATTATCAATTAGAAGAATCAAATCAGAACATATCATGCCAGAAAAATGCTGGGGAGCCCAATGATATAGACTGAACAGGATGGAGCTTACTTGATGGCCATTAGCACCTAAATAAAGGATTTGGGACAAGCTGAAGAAGGTGGTGAAGCTCAGACCACAAATTCGAGACATTAGTGAGAAACTGGTAATGCAAGAAGTCAGGGTGGTAGACTATAGATTCAGAGATTGGCTTGCTCTACTACAAAAATTATATATCTGTGTTGGAGGTGCCAGTGTTTGAAGGAGATGCTTGTTTGCTTCTATAATAGCAATGAGGTGGCCAGGTAGGGTAACACACTTCAACTGGAATGGGGTCAAAAAGGGCAGTAAAGTCCTCGGTGGTGTTGTATGACACATCCAAAAGGTGAAGTACAACCATAGGGAACCTATGGGACTATTATAAGCATAACCAATACCAAAAAGAATATGGGAAAACTCACCATAGACTTTGTGGACTACTACCTATTAGTCTAGGATTCAAAACGATTTCTGGTAAGGCAATCAGACAGAGTAAAGAGGAGCACACTTCATTCCTCTCAAGCATTCCTTCACAGCCAATAGTGTAGCTCAGGCATTTGTGGATCATGTTGCAAACTTCACGGTATTCCAAGGAACATTGTGATTGACTGAGGTAAGCTGTTCATGACTTTTCTTGGTAGGAGCTCTTTACTCAGTAAGTTGAAGGAGAGTTTATCCTACCACCCTTAAACTGAGGGGAAGACAGACGTGATAAACCGAAATACGGGGGAGACTCACAGTATCTCAGGAGCAATGGTCATGAGGAGCAGGATACTGCACCATTAACCAAAGACTTTTCGAGATTCAACATGCTGCTATCCCAAAGGTACTATAGACGGTTCAGGATACTGAAGAGAAAAGGGAGAGTGAAACACCAGCTAGATCTACCACCAACTTCCATGCTGCACCTGGTATTTCATGTAACAGTTTTGAAGAAGGTGGGTCACCGATGTGCTTCCAAACCTTTAATGACACGGGCCAAATGTTGTTGAAGCAAAAGGAAGCATTGTGCTAACAGAAGAGGAAAGGGAACAGAAGCAAGAAGAACAAATCGGCAAGTTCTGGTGCAACAGTGTAGGGTCCTGAAGGATGAGGCAACGTGGGAGAAGTATGACAAGATGAAAAAAGAGGTTCCCAAACTTCACCGTAGAGGACAAGGAATTCTTGAAGAGATGGTGAATGATGAGGACCATGCACCTAGGAGGAGTAGCAGGGTCGTGGCAAGGCACTCAATAGGTCAAGCAGCCAAGGTCACACTACACCGAACTAATGTGGGGTGGATCTCACATATGGTTGAGGTTTGGAGTGCTGAACAACGAGACATTGAACTACAAAACCTCAGTGTCCAAACGTGAACTATGCTGATAATGACCATGCTACGCCAAACTATTGAGGCCAAGTGCCAAACTACTCCAATGCCGAACTATGTTGTTACTTCAGAGGCGCATGAATGCTAGGCGAGAGGGGCAGCAATGTAACTAACAGTCATTAAGGGCAATGCTGTAGTTCTATTGGTGTCATGAGGGTTTGGTTGCCTACATAAGCTGGCCTAATACCAAATTAAGGGGCACTCATTATTTTGGAAATTATGTAAATACTTGGCAGCTGAAAGCTTGGGTTTCAGTATTCTCTCAGCAATCCTAGAATTCAACTAGGCATGATTGAGCTGATTTAAGATAAGTTCTATGATTCCATATCAAAGGTTTGTGGTTTGTCTTTTAATTCCATTTGTTGTGGATTAATAAAGCACCTCTTCTATCTATTGTTCATCCCTATATTGTGATATGCACATTATGCAGTATTATATGCAGTTATGTGAATGTGGGTTGTAAGACAATCAGATTGGGACTTGATAACGGAGCCTGAATTGTGATCCTCATCAAAATTACACATCCAAACTCTAAGTTTTGCCAAAATTACATTCTAATACATTAACTTTATCAAATTACATATTGTTACCTTCTACTTATAAGAAAAGTGGAAACCATTAAGGAGATGGTTAAAATTTTTTTGCACTTTTCTAGCAACGTCATTTTATGCAATATGTAGCTAAAATATTAATAATAAACTAATTAGAGACTGTATTAGCATCCTCGCACCCTTTGCATCTTGAAAAACAATTTGCAGCTATTCTTCATTTATTGAGAAGAATTTCAAGCTTGACAAACTGGTTAAAAGCTGCTTCCTTGGTGAAGCTCTCTTCTTGAGGGTTCTTTTTTGCCTTTATTAAGGTCGGTTACATTCTGCTTTTTTTTTTCTTGGATTCCTTCTCTTATTTTTACTTTCTCTAGTCCTTTTTTCCTTTCCCCTCATTGATTGGCTTGATTTCCAGCTTCACGAAGTCTACTGTTTCTTAGGCCACATGGCACACCAACTTAATCTTCACTTACCCGCAAAATCAATCCCTTCACAGATCTCCCTTCTCCTTTTATATGGGAGGCAAACATGGTTTCTTGACTTGAATGGAATATCCATGGCTGTCTGATGTCAGAGCAAATGCTGCAATAGAGAGCTATTGCCTCAGGGCACTGGAAGCTACAATGCCCAGAGTCCCTAGGAACAAATGACTACAGCATCATCTTTCTAGATTTATTTGGTCTCAGGCCACCAGATAGGAGCGATCGTCCTTTCAGTTCGAGGCAATGCAGAATATTCCTAATGATTCCTTAATGGGATTGACATTGACTCAGAAAATAGCACGACAACATGTTAATAAGAAACAGCTCATCAATTAATAAATCAACTTGCATAAAGAAGCTACAATTACAAAAACTATGTGGATGAGATCAGATTCACAAATGCATTTCCATTTTCAGTGTGACCATTGTGAACTCCTTTTGTCAGTTGAAAGGGACACAAGAAAAAGAAGTCATTATGAGAAATTTCGATAACTAAATTCTCCTAAAAAACCATGATTTACCTCCCCAGTTCCAAAGCTGCCCATCATCAGTCAGCACCATAGTGGAAAACCCTCCACACGACACAGCAGCAACAGGAACAGGTAATGCTTTTACTTTGGATGGGATACAGAGTCCACCCGCCTGATCTGGGCCGCGTCCAGGACCAAGACCCAATCTACCTTCTCCTTCATCTCGACCCCATGTATAAAGTTCACCTAGAACAATTGCAATAAAAAATAAAAAATACAGACATTCTGCAATGAAAGGCAGCTTTTTTTTTTTTTTTTCTGTGTAAGGGAGACAGCAATCTGCAGGTTAGTGACAAACACTATGATCTCAAAGACTATGATGTAGCATCCATAGATTGGTTGGAACCTTTAACAGGAACCTGAAAGTTAGTTTGTGGGTTAAGCTCTAGCCAAGACCTTTTCACTCCAATGGTAATAATCCTTGCTAGCCAAATAATTGTATCCCAGCCAATTATAAGTCCTCAGATGTTAAGGGCAATTCTAATTTAAGCAAATTCCAATTTTCAAACCCTTCAATAATGGTCGATTAATTGATTATATATGTTAGCTATGTGCCTACATATAGTGCTCATTGATTTGGCAAAGGCATATGATACATTACCAACCAAGACAAGTCCATTGAAGAATTATGCAGAATAAGGAGTTTCTACATCCATGTGATAAATGGTATGTAGAATGTAAGCATCACTCAAGTGAAGACACATGCAACGGAGACTAAGGCATTTTGATTAGGATTGACTTACGACAAGGATTAACTTTGAATCATGGAACAATATACCAGCAATATGCAAAATATCAGCCAAAATATATCAGCATTAAGCGCCCTTGCATAATATTTTTCAATATCGTGAAAAAACAATAACATGTCGCCATATCAATGATAGAGCGCGATCTATTGGCTGATATTTGAAATTTCAGACGATGCAGCTGATATTTTGATGCCATTACTCTTTTGTTAACTTTTCTTGCTTGATAAAATTTCCTCTATTTTGTTCTCTTCTCCCCTCTAATTCTATCCAACACCTCAACTGAGAGACCGCAACTAAATCTTCTCAGGTTTTTTTTTCGTTCTTCAAATCTAAGACAATGAAATCATACATAATTCTTAATCTCATACCTTCAAATAGATTTTGCATTTAAAAAGCTTAGAAATTTTTGCAGATCTAAGATATGAATTGGAATTTTATGGAAAGCAAAAAGATTAGCATTTTAGATTCCTTTTTTTTTCTTTTTTTTTTTGTTTGATTTTGTTTAAACTAGTATTCTAACACATCTTACAAATTTAAAACCAAAAGGATTCGATTCATAATATTTGCAAATCAAAGCCAAAATCCAACGAAATCCTAAAAACACTTCCAAGGTAAATATATCACGATCTAATCAAATTTATATTCGAATTTGCATATTTGTGTTGCATAAGATTAAATACACATGTTTTAATGATTATTGATTCCTTTTATTTTTTTCCCAAAATTTTCCCCAGAAACCTTAAATACTAGTTTTTGAAAAGATAGGTTTGGGTTTGATGAATTTGTTACTATCTACATCTAACTGATTGTTGAATAATTAATAGAATTAAAAATACTAATTTCTACTAAATATTTTGATTAAAATTTAAGATTATGTTTAAGACTTGTTTTTAGAAGTCTGAATCAATAGTGTCTCTCACTTTTTTTATCTTTCATTTAGTGCTTTTTGTGGTTGTTTTAACCGGATATGTAGAGTAACCTAAAAAATTGAAAGCATGGCATTAGCCACAGATTTTTATGTTTTCACTCTTTTCAAAGATAATGTCATGAATTTGTTATCTGAAGACTGCAGAGTTTCCAAATATTTGAAAATCTCAAACTTGCATTTCTCTATTATTTTAAAATACGAGGGCATTAAAAAAAGACTATCTTGTGGCTCCTCAACAGTTTGATTTGGGAATATTCGTACAGCTATACTATGGCAATGTCAGTCGTTCAGGAATATAGGCATCTCAACTGTTCAGGCATACAGTTTGATTGGGGAATATTCTTAATTATCGTTGCACAAGGATCCTTAAATCTATTAATTGTTGTAATCCCAATAAGCAGAGAGATAACTTCACCTGTGCTATACTGAAAAACACAGACGTCCATAATTTAAATGTGCAATAACCTCTTGTTCTAGTCAAGAAAGATAAGCCCACATAAGTTAGGGTTATTGAGCAGCACAAGGAGATATTTGAATGTAAAATGAGGATTATATACATGATCTTTTGTCATAAATAGATTACGGTTGTAAGAGAGGAGGTACTGAAATTTTAATGGTACGAAGCCATCAAGAGCGACGATAGAGAAGTTTATATCAGCCGTAACACCTGGAAAAGAGGTTATCTGAACTCATAAATAGAAAATGAAGAAGAAAAAAAAGGCCCCCTCCAACAAAAAATGCATCGTGTGTAGCCATCCATCTTTATACTAGCAGAAGTGGTTTCTGCATTTTAGAAGGCTTTCAAACTCCTCTTCTTCCGTGTGATCCAAAAAGTCATAAGGGTGCATTTGGTTTGATTACGTTCAATTGTGCTTACATTAAATTAATGGGATTGTGTCCAATTGTGTTTGATTAATCTTTTATAAACTGAAATTTGTAAGAAATTGAACCCTCCCTTCCAATTTCCCTCACTCCATCCCCTCTGAATATTGCTGGAGCCCTTCCAATCTGGGCAGAGCACTACAGGAGCTGGCAAGAGCTCTATTCTCCTCCCTCAATCTCCCTAACATCCTTTTTTCCTCTCCAACTCTACCTCATGTTTCTAGCAATGTCATATTTGGCCTTGCTAGCAATGATAGAAATAATCCAATCGAAGGAAGAAAAGGTGGAGGGGAAGGAAAGGGGTGCCCACCGACTACCAGCAACAGTAGGTGGAGACAGTTGTGGAGTTGGCAGCTGGTGGCGCGATCTTGTCAGGCTAATAAAACATCATTTACTATCTGCGTCAAAAAGGACATTTGCTTATTGCACTAGTTTGACCCCAGTGCACTCAGAAATTCCTTTCTGCCCAGAGATGGAGCTCTGCACCCCTTGCTGGTAAAGCCCTAGTTCATGGATGACAATGTCAATATCGGTATCAATCATGGCCATATCAATATCGAATATATCAAAAGAAAAAAATTTTTAAAAATCGTAAGTTAAAAAGGGTGTATGAGCCGATAACATTGGTCAAATATTAGTCATATCAACCAATATTTTTAAATATCAGGCTATATACATGATACATCACCAATACAAATACATATCACGATATTATATTAGTATTAGGAAATATCGGTATTGGAAGCCCGATACTCATACTTATTGGCCAATATTTACATTCGTGCCCTAGCTACACTCTACTAGATAAATCATATGCACCATAAATCCCATCTAAGAGAGCTTTTCTCCTTAACCACAGCAACTCTAGTACCTTCCCACCCCATTTTTTATTGTACCTAGACAAATTTATGACTTTATTAATAATTATTAACAAATTTTGTTACGAGTTTAGAAATGCATTATATCGGTGAAATATCAAGATATATCAACCATTATTCAAATTATCGTCTTGTATTTGAGGATTTGCGTCACGTTGCTTCTTACAAGCCAAAATCGTATGTTACAAATATACCAAAGTCCTCTATATAACCTAAATCTTTATATAACCTAAATTATATGTTTTGCATATATCCACATGTTCAAATCGTCTAATATATACCCAAGTCTTCTAATAAGTCTGAATCCATATATTTTGTAGATATATAAAACATATATAAATCAATAATTTTGAAGGTACTTTTAGCACCTTTGGAAGATATCATGCTCAATTTTGATAAAATTTACAATAACTCTTAACATATGTAAAGTCTTATAAAAGTGTCAAATATAACTCTATTTTGATGTGGTTAAAAGAAAAAAACAATTTTGTATGCAACATCCGATACCAATAAGGCTAGTCCCTATAAAAATAAAGGAAAGCTAGGGTGATACAAGTTCAGCCATAAAGAAAAAAACACCCAAACAACAGAAAGCACTTGGTGAACCACAAAGAAGCATACAGTACCCAATATTTTTCAACTGAAAACAGATCATTTGAGCCAAATCACATTACAGATAAGCATATCATTAAAAATTAAGAGCTTAACATACAAGCACCTGAGTCAGTTACAATATTCATGCAAACAGCATGAAATGTGAAGCATACAAAAAAGAATTGGTCCTGGATTGTTAAGAAGCAGTAGACTTCCTAAAAAGTCTGTAATGTGAAGAATACTCCCCATTGCAAAAAAAAAAAAAAAAAAATCTACAACAAATAGAATTCTTTTGAAGAAATGAAGGCAATCACAAACCTGATTCAGTTATAGCAGCAGTATGTGTGCCACTGGTAGCAATATGTTTTATTTTCCCACTCCAACAACCTTCCACCAATCGAGGAATCAATTCTCTGGTATAAACACAATGCCCAAGAGCGCCAAAACCTCCATAGCCCCTGGAAACTTCATTTTTAAAGGTAAAGCCTTCAACATTTGCACGAATATGATCAATCTTTACAAGATAATCTCACAACAACATCTTCTTTACAACATTTTCTCTTTCATATCATCACCATTTTAACCTTTTCCAGAATATCTTTTATGCTTATCAATTAGTAAGGAGTATTTTAAGCTCTTCAGAAATTAAATAAAAACATCATGTACTCCAAATGAGATGAGGTTTACAAATAAAACCAATTCTGCAGATATAGACAACTGTATAACTGAAGAGCAGCTGAAATAATGTCATTCTAATAAATTTAACACAGAATTCCATCAAAATATTCACAGTACTTGATGATTACCACAACCAAACAAGCAAGGTTGGCATGAAAACAGCACAGCTCAAAATCTTCTCAGGTCCCAGCACTGTTCACTATAATAACAAGCTGAACTCAAACTTAATTTCATCCTCACATGGGTAAGGAGCCCAACTCAAGCAGGGTACTCATTCTATTCTTTTATGATGAACCAAATTGCTCAAGCTCAACTCTTGAAAAACTCAAGTAATGCTTGTTCAAGTTCCATCTAAGCTTGTCTCTGACGTTTAACAAGCCAAACTTGAAAAAACAACAACAACAAGCCTTAAGTTCCCCTGCGTTAGGTCAACTAGGTCAATTATATGAATCTGCTTTTGACATTTCATTCAATTTAAGACAAAATCCTCTAAAAGTAATTTCAAATCATTTTTATCACATTAATCCAAGTTTTTTAGGTCTACCTAAAATGTTAAATCATTTTTATCACATCACTCTAAGTTTTTCAAGTTTACCTCTCCCTTTTTTTTTTTTTTTCTAATCACAACCAACTCATAAATCCTCACGAGAGTTTTCTTTGCCTATTTTAAAGGTCCAAACCACATTAAACATCCTTCATCTTATCTCATACAGGCACACCTTCTAATTGCTTAAGGACGTCATCATTCCTCATCTTGTCTTTTAATGTAACTCTACTCATCAATTTTAACATTCACGTCTCTACTAAGCTTATTTTTCGTATATATTTGATTACCCAATATTCAAATCTATAAAGTATAGTGGGTTTAATAATTATCTAATGAAATTTTTCATTCAAATTCAGACGTACATTTCAATCACAAAACACACTCAATGTAATTCTCCATTTTAACAAACATACATTAATTATATATGTCATGTCATCAATAATATCTCTAGTGCATTTAATTATGGAATTAAGGTACTGAAATCTGTTGCTTTCAGAAATCATTGATAAAAAAGTGTTCATTATTCTATCTAAAACTACAAAAATTACATTTTAAATGTTCGGTTTTACATTTACGTATATTAAGCCTTTTACGTTCAAGAACCTTAGTCCAACTTGGTAATTTTATCTCTATACCTTCTCTACTTTCATCTATTAAAACAATATCATCTCTAAATAACATACACTAAAAAATCTCATTATAAACATCTCTTGTAATTTCATCCATAAATATGATAAATAGGAAAAGGCTCACAATAAACTCTTGATACACTCCAATTATCCTAATAGAAAAATCATTCCTATATATTTTCAACAACTCCTTTCTTCTCTAACATTCTTACTGAATGATCTAAAAATTTGCCTATAATTTTTTCAACTGATATATTTGATACCTCATCATAAGCCTCTTCTAGATCAACGAAAACCATATCTAAACCTTTTTTCTTCTCCCTAAATTTCCCCATTAATATTCCCAAAAGATACGTAACTTTAGTATTAAGCATCCAAGCATAAATCTAAATTGATTTTCATGCACCTGAATTTTTTTTTGCCAACTCTTTGTTGAATTACTTGTTCCCAAAGTTTCATACTATAAGTCATTAGTTGAACACCCCCAATAGTATAACTTTGAATATTTCCTTAATTTCTATTAGGTACTATAATACTTCTCCTCCATTCATCTAGTATTCTCTCTTTTTTTAAAAAAAAAAAATTCATATTAATAAGTTAGTTAACAAATTTGATTCATTGTTCCCAAATATTTCCTAAATTCAATAAGTACTTTCTTTGATCCTATGGCTTTTCCATTTTTCATCTTTTCAAGTCATTCATCTTCTTGAACTCTAATTGGTGGATCTCTATAGAGTTTTTTCACTAATTTCCTCCTCACTAACTTCTAGATCTAGGTCTTCAATTACGTTTCATCAAATAGTTTATTAAAATGTCTTCTTTCTACATGATCCATTTTTTTTTATTGATACTTAATTGTCTTAATTTTCATACATCTAATACAACACAGATTCCTACTCTTTTCGCTTGCTCTAGTTAATTTGTATATTTCTCTCCCTCTATGGATCCTGCCTTAGCATAGAACATATTAAAAGCTCTATACTTAAATATAAGCTTTTGTTTTTAAGCTGCTCATTAAATTAATAAGCCAAGATATATCAACATATAACTCAGCCTAAATATTTATATACCAGGGACACTACTGTAGAAATTAGTTAGGCTCAACTTGATTGGCCCAAAACCTATTTCGAGGACAATATTTTTAAATTTTTTGGTAAGGCCCACATAATTGAAACTATATTATTCAATTTGAATGGAGTTGTTTTCTTTTCCATTTGGAAGTAACTCAAATTCTTTCCACCACAGCTATTAGCGCCACCTGAACCAACTACCACCACCACTAACATTAGTATGACTCACCCCTGCCCATGTCACATTGCCTATTCCATAATTACCAACCACTTCCACCACTACCATATCCACCACCTTCCCTCCATCACTTTAAAGAATTTTTTCTCACTTTGATGGGGTCAGGAAAATTTGAGGGTGTCTCCAAATTACCGATGAAGCATCTTAAGGCAGAAATGTCAAGGTCTAGTCAAAGGCCAAAGTCCCAGATAAAGCCCAGTAATGCCCAAATCCTGATGGGATGCCCAAAGTCAAATACTGATGAAGTCCTAAATGGAATCATCAAGACCCCAAATATGACCAAATCCCGTGAGAGGGTCAAAGTTCAGCACAAGAGGGAAAGCCTGCCAAGGGCATACTAAGAGTCAAGAACCCCAGCAACTTCCGGAAAAACCCAAACTATTAATACTCTGAAAAATAATCAAGCTACCAACCTGCTGACATATCCACTTGTCAGACATGCAAAGAAGCAGAGCCATGTAACTGATGCTACTGTATGCCAGGCCTTAAAAGGGAACATGTAGGCACGTATTACTACTACAGCCTTGAGCAGTGAGCTAGCCTAGCAGGTGCCTAGGGACGCAGCAGCATAGCAGGTGGCACATCAGATGCCTCAGCAGGAATGGCAAACGACCAATCGGATCTCCGGTGACTCTAAGCCTTCTCAGGCCAAACACAGTGCACAATGAGCCAGTGAGTTTTCCAGAGAAATCATAACTTATCCCTCATGGGAAAGTTTCTCATGACTGAGGACACGTCCAAGCCCCTTCAGTCAATTTCAACGCTATGACGGGAACATGAACACGTACCTGCCCAGGATCATCCTGGCAAATGACAGATTTGGGATCGCAGCCAATCCTCCCGACATCCCAATTACTTCCTATAAACTGGGTCCCCAGACCAGCCTATGGCCCTATCTAACTCTCATGCACCCGCCGGTAAGTAGTTGTATTACAAAGACTCCCAGGTTTTTGTCCCTTTCACATAAGCGTGGCAGTCCACCACAACACCACCTATTTTACCACCTCCAACATAATATACGGTAGCTTGACTCCTCCATAGCCTCGCTTATTCCAACACCCTCTCCGCTTTCCAAATTGACAGGTGGAATACACTAACTTGAGCATTAAAGGTATCGCTGGCAAAAAATTGCCGGGCCCTCTGACCTCTTGCCTCCATTTTAATGTGCAGGGTTTAAGTACAAAGACTTGAAGCTTGCTCCTCCTCGGGCACAAGAGTTTCACGGATCGAGTCTTCAATCTAGTTATGCATCATTGTCAAACTATGGAAAGTATTTCCAAAAGGATAAAAAATCCCCAACAATACCAAAGGAAAGTAAGAGAATTTTACTAATTCTCTAGAAAATACCATATTTTCCATCCAACCAAATGGAGTCTCAGTAACAAATACTAACCAAGTATGGACTCGGCCAGGAGCGCTGAGGGCCACGGAATGAAGCCCGCCGAGCGCCATACACTTCACATTGTCCAAATGAGGGTTCAAAGTGGGAACAAATGCCGCATCTTCGTGGCCAAACCCTAGGCGCCCACCATCTCCTTTACCCCAAATCCAAAATTGCCCATCAACGAGCAATGACGAATGGAATAGGCCACATGAAATCCCGACTTCCACCGAGTGCGATGTCGACGTCGATTTCGAAGAGGATAAATTGAGAGAACCTGGAATAGGAGAGAGGCAAAAGGAGGGAGGAAGGAGGATAGAAGCGACAGGAGTGGGGTAAATGCTTATCTCTTCGGCTCCGGCGCCAAGTTGACCGGAAGAACCTCTGCCCCAGGAAAATAGTTCTACGGTCAGGGCGTCGTGGGGATCGGTAGCTTCCGATTTCCAGAGAATCGGAGGTTTTGTTGTGGTCTTGCGAGAGGAACGGAAGCACCGGAACGATGACGAGAGCGTGCCATGGGTGCCGATAGAAGCGCATCGGCGTCGTAGGGCGGCGGTGATATTCATGGAGTTCGATGCCTGGAAAGTTTTAGCTGGGGTATCCTGCTTCAGGCCCTGCTGCTCTCTTTTTTACCGTTAAATCAAAATTTAATGATGATA
>JAODPA010081378.1:0-58984 GCA_025585075.1 Nepenthes mirabilis | reverse complement strand
TATTAATTATTTATTACAGAAAAGAACATGTAGGGTCACATAGAAAAAAGTAATCCTCCTCCTATATATATTTTAAAATTAGCTGAATGGAAGAAGGTTAGAGATTACTAAGTGTATGGCCTACATTTTGGGATCCATTGATCCCCTTATTATCCTTACCTTGAGGTAGTATAAAATTGTTAAAAAGCATGTGAGAATATCTCAAAAAGGTATATTATCATGATAGTATTACCTGACATTTTCAATTGAAATACGAAATATCTCATTATACATGGAAAATTCTCTTTATTCAAAATAATTTCTCTAGATTTTAAAATTTATAAATCAAATTTATAGATATGATTTATAAGAAAACAAATGCTAAATCCCTCACTGTTTTTCAAGAAGCTCATAAATAAAGCAAGCATGATCAATTCTTAATGAACTTTTGACCAAAATTTGTGTCTACTCGCTCAAATCTAATGAGTCAGTATCCTTTATTTGTATTTGGGTGTGTGCAATGGGGGGTTACTTCTAGAAGTACATCTAACCACATGGTCTGCTCCAAACATGATGACTTGTCATCAAATATTATAGCATATATGGCTTATGTGAAAGGGAAGGGTAGAGATACACGAAAGATTCATTATTTCAGTTGCAAAATGTATGGGCATATTGTTGTATACTATGCAAAGAAATCATGCAATAATAGCAAAAAGTTTGAACAAATTATCGGAGAATGTCCTACTCATCCAAGCACCAACATACTAACACCTATCAAGATGTGTTGGATTGAGGTTTAGTTGACTCCTCTTCTATTGTGAATTCTATCAATCTACCCATATTCTTATCATGGTTCAACAAATAATTATTCTAGCCTTTTCAACGTCTCGACTTCAAAGTAACAAATTATAGGAAAGTTTCTCACAAAGGAGCCTAATATTGGATGCTTGTTTTCTTTGCATTATTCAATTCCTAATTTTATTTTATTAGCATGTACTATTGTGAATAATAAGGGTGAAGTATAGTATAAATGTTTGAGTCATCCTATTCCTCTTATTCTATCTCATTTAGTAAACCCCAATTTTTTTTGGGCAATAAAAATCAATTTTGATCTCGTCCTTCTTTTGATTGTTTTACATGTAAATTGGGTAAAAGTAAGTCTTTTTCATTCCCTTCTTTTGATAGTCATACTACAAAATATTTTGATATGATTAATGTTGATATATGGGTATTACTCATATTATATCTTACACTAACTATAAATATTTTATGATATTTGTTAATGACTATAGTAAGTGTTCTTAAATTTATTTCCTTCATTCTAAATCTGTTGCGTACCGGTTTTCGGGGTCCGGAGCAACATAAGAGTTTGAAGTTTCGAGTTAGAGAGGGAGAGAGATTGAGACCAGATTTTTACGTGGAAAACCTCCCCTTAAAATGAGGAGGAAAAAATCACGAGGCTTGAGGCCTGAAATGGATCTTCACTATCGTTGGTTGTGTACAAAATACAAAGTAGGGAGAAAACCCTTTCTTTTCCTTTTTTTATCTCTTTTACTGGCCCAGGAGGGAGGTCCAGAGAATCATAGATGCTCCAAGAGATGTCGAGAGAAGGTCCTAGAAAAAGTCCAGAGCCCCTTTCTTGTGGGCTCTAAGTGGGTATTTATAGAGGAATGTGGTTGCTGAAGATGTCCACGTGGCTGCTGGAATGCCCATGCGGCTACTGAGGCCTACTGGGAGGGCGGCCACCAACTCTGCTGACATAGCCATGCTGTGTCAGGCATGCTGGCGTGTGCAAGAAGCTAGCTACCAACGGCGCTGACTGGCCATACCTTGTCAGGAATATCAGTCTTGAAGTGACAAGGCATGTTCTGGGGGTGGTAACTGACTACGGCGGTGGCGTGACGCACGGGTCGCGTGTTTCTTGGTTACTGTGAAGCTGGGCTGGCATTCTTGGACATCAGGGAGAGTCCTCGTCCCTTACCGGTATTATCAGCCTCTGGGTCAGTCCGCGTACTAGATGCCATGTCGCTCTTATTCTCGGACGAGATGAGAGAGTTCTCGGTCGTTGACTGTATTGCTGACTTGCTAAAGGCTTTTGGGCCCATTGCGGAATGTCCTCGGGCTTCTTACACCTTACGAGGTCTTGGACAAACTAACATCTTGGGCTTCTCGGGTCAAGTACTCGTCCCCTTGCCCATTCTTTTAGGGACCCCAGGTATTGGAACCCAACACAAGCCCCCCATGCCAAAGGGTTCGAGACCCTCGACCGTTTGGTATGTCCTTCCACGTCACTGTCCTTCAAGACGGCCTTTCCTATGAGAGTCTGTCCGCGTGCATACTGGTCGTCCGAGGAGTGATGATGCTTCTAAACGAAGGCTTCACTTTTAACTTAGTCTGAGATATATTGTGTCTTCGGGTTTATGGCCAACCAAAATTTGAAGCCGTGATGTCCAGGAACTTCTTTGAGTCCGAGGATTTGTAGCGCCGCCGTTTTGGGGCTTCTGCAGAGCATTGAATGCGTGACTGACGGGCTGCGTACATCTTGGGAAGGTAAAGGTCATCATTTCCTGCTGTTGAATGGCCGGGCGATGCGTGGCTAGGGCAATGATGGCGCCCTTTCAAATTTTCAAACCTATAAATGGCCTTCTTTTCTCACAGAACCGCTTCTGCCCGTTTCCCTTTTGTTTTCTCCTCTTTGCCTTTCTACTGAAATTTGCTTGTGCCTTTTCATCTTCACTTCACAATGTCGAGGGCGCCTGAAGTGAGAGAGATTGCTTCTACAATGACCCTTGATAAGCTTTCGAAGATTCGAGCTCGATATCATATTTCGGAGTCCACGGGCGTGCTCATTCCGGGAGCAGAGGATAGGGCGTTGCGCCCTCCAAACGGCTTCATCACCGTTTACGAGGTCCATCTTAAAGGCGGGTTGCGGTTCCCACCGCCAGCAGAGCTTTACGAGCTTATGAGGGCACTTGGGGTTCCTTTCGTGAGACTTTAGCCGAACGCGATAAGGTATTTAGTCTCCTTGTGTGTTTTCTTGAGATGCCGTGAGAAGCTCTTGAGTGCTACCACCGTCAAGGTTATGTTTCGTTTTACACATAACCTTGACTGGATTACTATGACTCCGCGTCCGGATTTTTCACTGATTTGCGGGGGCAATCCTGACTCCACCAAACGGTGGAAGGACAAGTACTTTTTCCTTGGAGTTCACCAGGAATGGGCCATCCCCGTTGGCTGGGGGAAAGTGGTCAGCCGGTGGTGTTCCTATCCTTCGTTGGAGGACAGGAAAATTGCGAAGGAGTTCACGGACCTGGTGCTCGCCAACCTTGGGAGCTTCCATGAAGATAAACGTAACATTTGGTTGTCGCCTGAGAAATTTGCAGAGGCCAAGTGGGAATCACAGGTTGAGACCTCCGCTGCAGCTCCGTCCAAGAAGTCCAAGCAAAAGAGGTCAAGGGGGAGTACACGGCCTTCGAGGATAGGAAGTCCGGCCGGTCTCCCGGAAAGGAGCGCTACGACCGAGATCTCAAAGCGCTCGGCCGCCCTTGTCGAGTATTCTGATGACGACGATGACGACGCTTTTGACGTCGTTGTTGATGACGTGGTTGCCCCTCTTTCCAAGAGGGCGAGGACTGTTACCTTGCCAGAGTCCTTAGGGACGGATGGTCTTGCCCTGGCGTCCTCATCTGGACCTCCTGCTGGGTCCTCGGGGACAATTCCCCCGTCTACGGAGGTCTCAGGCGTCCAGCTGCTTTGTGATGACCCTGCTCCTGTTATTCCTATTGATCTTCCCCGTGGGGTCTCGAAGATGATAGATCAACCCTCCGAGGATATGGCAGGCGTGAGCTCTTCTGCGGGTGCAAAGAGGGAAATGACGGCTGAATCAGTCCGAAAGGAAGTGGAGGCCGAGGAATTTGTGGCTGATCTGATGTCTTCGGATCCTTCTGAGCATCCCGTTATAATCCAAGTTCATTCTGGTGAGTTTCATGAAGAAACTGAGGAGGAGACGGCGGCGCCTTTAATTGCTGTCGAGTCCTCGGGCGCCACTCCTCACACTGATGTTCCTTTATCTCAGTCAGAGGTTGAGGTTTCTGTGGTGCCTGCCTGTGAGGCCCAACCACCCGAGTCCAGTAGGGAGGCCATTGTGAGCGGTGACTTGCTCGTTTCCAAGGTACTTTCATTTTTCCTTTGGTTGCTCCGGTCTCTTGCTTTTTTCTTCCCTGCTCTAATGGTATTTGCTCTTTGATGCAGCTCCGAGATGTGGCTAGCAAGATTGATGTGATAATTGGAGGGGTTGCCCAGGGTTTCTCCCAAATGGAGGCCTTGAAGACTGCTGGTGAGGCTGCCCAAAGGGCAGAGACGGAGCTTGCTGAGGCTAGAAGTAAGATAGCCTCCTTGGAGGAAACTGTGAAGCTTCAGCGGGCTCAACAGTCGGTGCTTCAAGAAAGGCTGTATCTTTTGGAGGAGAGGCTGAGGGCGTCCATTTCACCCGCGGAACTTGGGCCTTTATTGGAGAGCAGGTACTGGGACGGCATTCACATGTGCCGCCGAGTAATCTGTCTTATTCATTCGCGGTTCCCTGCCGCTGTGCTTGATCTCCGGAATGCCAATGCTTTGACCGCAGAAGATTTATACGGGATTTCCGGGAGGCCTTTCCCTAGCTCCTCTCAACCAGGGCCGTCAGGGCCTTCGGATCAGGCGGAGCCCCCTGCGCTTCACGAAGATCAGTCCCAACAGGCGGAGTTCTCGGGGAGCCAGCCCCCAGTGTCTTAGGAGATGCATATGTATCATTTTCTTTTTTCTTCATATGATGTACATGCATTGTTTGATGGAATAACACTTAAGCCTTTGACAATGCCTGGCTGTGTGCTCTTCTTCTTTTTTCGTCATACTTTCGTTAAGCTTTGTGCTCCAGTGGCGTTTGGATAGAACTTAGCTTTTTGAATTCGACCTCCTGGGCCGCTCGGACGGAACCGAGTTTCTGAATTCGACCTCTTGGTCCGCTCGGACGGAACCGAGTTTCTGAATTCGACCTCTTGGTCCGCTCGGACGGAACCGAGTTTCTGATCACGACCTCTTGGGCCGCTCGGACGTAACCGAGTTTCTGATTTCGACCTCTTGGGCCGCTCGGACGGAACCGAGTTTCTGATTATGACCTCTCGGGCTGCTCGGACGGAACCGAGTTTCTGATTACGACCTCTTGGGCCGCTCAGACGGAACCGAGTTTCTGATTTTGACCTCTTGGGCCGCTCGGACGGAACCGAGTTTCTGATTTCGACCTATTGGGCCGCTCGGACGGAACCGAGTTTCATTATTCGACCTCTTAGGCCGCTCAGACGGAACCGAGTTTCATTATTCGACCTCTTGGGCCGCGCGGACGGAACCGAGTTTCATTATTTGACCTCTTGGGCCGCTCGGACGGAACCGAGTTTTTGATTTCGTCGTTGACGAGGGAGTCTTAGAGCAGTTCTCGATAGATGCAACGGGTGGACGTTTTCATTGATGGGTACGTGTTACACTGTCTAGCCTCTTGGGCCTTCTTGAATTTCTCGCGTTGCATTAGTCCATGAGCTCCAGTCTTGGTGGCGCTCTTGCTGCTCCCTTGGGTCTTTCGACAATTATGTCCACTACTTAGCCTTGCCAGCACAGGCGTTGCTAAGAATGAGTCAGGTGTGTTCCAAGCCTATCCTGGCCTTGCCTCTGGGAGTGGCGTGACCGGTTGTGTCCTGCTGGTCTGGGGTCATGCCCAGGTCGTGACAGGAATCGGTCAAGATAGCCTTCCGCCACTAGTCGCTTGATCTCTGCCTAAAGCTTCATGCAGTCCTCAGTGTCGTGGCCGTGACAGCAATGGTAATGGCAGTATTCCCATTGGTCACCTCCCTCTGGGTTCTTCAAGGCCCTGGGCCATCTTAGGAACTTCTCATCCCTGATCTGCCTCAGGATGTTGGTGAAGGAGTCAGTGAAGGCCAATAGGCCTGAGTGTTTTTCTTCCCCAATGACCATCCTCTCGGGCTTATTGTGCCCGGACGGTCGTTGGGTCTTCTGGTGGGCGCTCGCTCTTCTCCTTCCTTCCCCTGTCCTAGGGGGCAATGAGTCTTCTGGTTCTGCTGGCTGAGCTGCTTCGCCGGCCTTGGGTCCAAAGACAGTCTTCCAGAGCCTCTTGAGCCCCCTCTTTGACGGGGCCTGGCTCATAGATTTCTTCTTGTTGAGGTAATCCCTCAACTCACCAGGAACTCGGGCGGTCTGTCGCTCCTAAGGCACTGGTGGAAGCAAGCTTTCAGGGTGTCTTCCTCTGGACTGCTCGTATACCCTTTCACGCAGGGTATGGATGGTTCTTGAAAGGTTATCCACCTTTTGTTCTAGCCTCCGCATGTTGGGACCGCCATTCCTCGTGCTGCCCGACAGGAGACACCTGTCGAAGTGCTCGTCCTCTCGGGCGGACGTGCTGTCTCGCCTGCTCATCATCTTTTGGGTGTTGGCGGTTGTGTAAGGTTTGTTGAAATGTGGTCTGGTGTTGTCTGGGAGGGTGAGAAGTTGACTTTTAGTCCTCTTCCCACAGACGGCGCCAATGTTGCGTACCGGTTTTCGGGGTCCGGAGCGACATAAGAGTTTGAAGTTTCGAGTTAGAGAGGGAGAGAGATTGAGACCGGATTTTTACGTGGAAAACCTCCCCTTAAAATGAGGAGGAAAAAACCACGAGGCTTGAGGCCTGAAATGGATCTTCACTATCGTTGGTTGTGTACAAAATACAAAGTAGAGAGAAAACCCTTTCTTTTCCTTTTTTTTATCTCTTTTACTGGCCCAGGAGGAAGGTCCAGAGAATCATAGATGCTCCAAGAGATGTCGAGAGAAGGTCCTGGAAAAAGTCCAGAGCCCCTTTCTTGTGGGCTCTAAGTGGGTATTTATAGAGGAATGTGGTTGCTGAAGATGTCCACGTGGCTGCTGGAATGCCCATGCCGCTACTGAGGCCTACTGGGAGGGCGGCCACCAATTCTGCTGACATAGCCATGCTGTGTCAGGCATGCTGGCGTGTGCAAGAAGCTAGCTGCCAACGGCGCTGACTGGCCATACTTTGTCAGGAATATCAGTCTTGAAGTGACATGGCATGTTCTGGGGGTGGTTACTGACTACGGCGGTGGCGTGACGCACGGGTCGCGTGTTCCTTGGTTACTGTGAAGTTGGGCTGGCATTCTTAGACATCAGGGAGAGTCCTCGTCCCATACTGGCATTATCAGCCTCTGGGTGAGTCCGCGTACTAGATGCCATGTCACTCTTATTTTCGGACGAGATAAGAGAGTTCTCGGTCGTTGACTGTATTGCTGACTTGTTAAAGGCTTTTGGGCCCATTGCGGAATGTCCTCGGGCTTCTTACACCTTACGAGGTCTTGGACAAACTAACATCTTGGGCTTCTCGGATCAAGTACTCGTCCCCTTGCCCATTCTTTTAGGGACCCCAGGTATTGGAACCCAACAAAATCTATAGTATTTTCTATAATTTAAAAATTTATGGCCTTTGTTACAAGTGTGGTTTTCTTTAAATATCAAAGTATTAAGGGATGATTTATGGCCTCAAAAGTTTCATACTTTTCTTTAATAAAAAAAGTATTACTCTCAATGCTTATGTCTTTATACACAATTTTCTCCCTTTAATCCAAAATACACACTTACTTATCAAAAAAAAAAAAGGTCTTTATACACAATAACAAAATGGTGTTATTAAATGTAAAAACCAATGCCTATTAGATGTTATTCAAACATTATTACTTAATTCCTTTGTTCCACCTTGATTCTACCTTGATTCTGGGTTAGAGCATTATTTATTATTATTAATTTAATTAGGAGTCTTCTTGTAAAACAATTGAACATTGATACTTTGTACTTTTTTCTTTAACACCAGTGTCCTAGATATATTAATTTATATGTTTTTGATTGTATTTGTTTTATCCATTTACCACTTCATAAAAATCATAAATTTTCTACTCAATATATTAAATGTGCATTCATGGGTTACAGCATTTCACACAAAGTATTTGCCTACTAAGATGCAAGCACTCACAAATTTCATGTTTTACGTCATGTTATATTCTTTGAAAACCTATCTTTCTTTTGAACTCATGTTTAGCCATTGACTAAGATATATATTCTTCCCAGTATTGATAATCCCACCGTGCATATTGGACAATACAAACTTGGTTTGATATATGAACGATGACAACCGATTGTAGTCCCTCTTAACCATAACCTAGAATTTGAACCATATTAGCTTAGCCTTCATGTGAATATTCTAGCTTTAAAACCTAATCTACAATGATGTACTCAAATTTCTCATCTCCCTAATTGGTATGGATTTTGGGCAACTTCTTCTCATGCTAATTTGAACTATATTCCTATTCTCTCCTACTACTCCAATGCTTTAAACATGCTTGTTGGCAAATAGGCAATGATTGGAGAACTTTGGACCCTCCACGTGAATCATATATGGGATGTTGTTTGTCAGTCTTCCTCATATTAAGGATATTGGTTGTAAATGGGTACTCCATCAAGGTTTACTCAAATGGAACTATTGATTGTTGTAAGGCCCATTTGGTTGCCCTTGATGATAAAAAAGTGTATAGAGTAAATTATAAGAAGACATTTGCTCCTATTGCTAAGATAATGACTGTTTGCATAGTCATTTCTATTATCGTCTCATAGGGATGGCCTCTTCATTAAATGGATATTAATTTTTTTTCTTTATAGTGATTGTAAAGAAGAGATTTATATGGCCCTACCAGCTAGCTTGTTTTCCACTTGCTCTTAATATGTATGTAAATTAAGAAAATCTTTATATGGGTTGAAACAAACTCCTCAAGTATAGTTCGATAAATTTTATTCTACATTATTTCATTTTTTGTTTAAGCAAAGTTAGTATGATTCATCATTATTTCCTCATAATACAACTATGGTTATTATGTTTCTTCTGATTTATATTGATGATATTGTTATATCTGGAAAAAACTCTTCCATGGCCACTCATTTGTAGTAGCATCTTTGCACCTTATTTCATATAAAAAATTTCAATCATCTTACATATATTTTGAGGTTGAAAGTTCACAAGAATTTTACAATGTCTTCTTGAATCAATATAAGTATAACTAGGATTTGATTAGTTTAGTTGGCCTTTAGGAAACCTCTATGTGGATACCCCTTTGGAAATCAATGTGAAATATTATAGTGATGAATATAATCTTTTTTCTTTACCCTACTATCTTTCAAAAGTTGGTGGATAGCTTAAAGTATTTGAATATTACTCAATCATATATTTCTTTTACTGTTCAACAAGTTAGATAATTTATACATGCCCCTTGTCACTTACATTGAGCCATTGTTCATTGCATCATTTGTTATCTTCATAAGACACCTACTTGTAGTTTGTTCTTTCTAGCTGGCTTATCTCTTCGGTTGGTGGGATATAATGATCCAAATTAGGGTGGAACTCGGATATACGACGGTTAGTTATAGGCTGTTGCATATTTTTCAAAAATTCTTTGATCTCATAGAAAGGTAAGAAGTAGAAGTGAGTTTGTAAATTCTTAACTGAACATGAATATTGTGCAATGTCTACTACCCCTTTTGAGATTGTTTAGCTTTGTGGGCTCTTGACAGAGCTTAGATTTTCCTAATTTGATCCCACTCCATTCCATACTAATAATACTTGTATCTTTTAGGTTGTTGCTAATCCTATTTATAATAAGCATATAAAGCATATCGTGGTGAATTGTCACTATATACAAGAAGCATTTAACAATGGTATATTGTCTCTTCCTAATATTTTTAGTGATCTATAAATTGCTGATGTATTTATAAAGTCTATGATCTATCAATAACAATAATTCCTTATAAGCAAATTGCTACTTTTTTTATCAACCACCATCAATTTGAAGAGTTGTAAGGAAAAAAGGCAATCAATCCATTTATAATATAATAGTTGTAAATGTAATGAAAACATATTGTAATTGTTGAAAACTTAAATTCATCGATAGCATCTATTCCATTTTAAAATGGCTTGACTTTGAGTCTTTTTCTAAAAAATATAATAATAAAGGCATGGCAAAAAAAAAAGCGACCAAAAGAGTGATGAAGACTTGACAAAATAGAAGAAAAAACTACATGACATATTGTTAATATTATATTAATATGTAATATTAACTGAGTGTAAAAAGGGATTTAATTACTGATGGATATGACAATCCATGGGCCAACCTAGAACTCAATTTACAGAAGAAAGAAAGGCCTAAATAGTAACAGCACACCAAAAGACCCTCTAAGCCCATGATCTAGAAAGCACTGTGGTCAACCCAAGCGGTTCAATCCGAAACCATCCAGTAGAAAATGAACAATTATGGTTAATCAATAGACTGCCTCGATGATTGTAACTCCAAATCAACAGTCGACAATTTTTACAACTTAGCGAATAGTTACAAGCAATGGTTACCAGCATATTGCTATCATAATTGCTAGGGCACTAATAGCAAGCGATAGCTGCACAAGTATTGTCCCTCATCATTATAGTGCCGTAATGCCTAGAGACAATTGAATCGGTATGCTACTCTATAAATGCACCCTTTCCTCCATAGGAAAGAGGATCTCTATGCAAAAGTAAAAAGAACAGTCAGACAAGCAAAAGCTACTCAAGCTTGAGTGCACCTCTCCTAAGGCTATTCTTCCAACGAGTGCAACACCTCAAAACCACTCTTCCTACGAATACAGCACCCCAAAGCTACTCTCCCTATGAGTGCAATATCAAAAAACTGATCACTCCTTCGAGTGCACCTATCAGAGCCTAGTCCTCCACTAAACACTCAATCTCCAACCATTTGCATCAACAAATTCATTCTTCATCCTCCTATCTTTTTATTCGATATAGAAAGATTACTAACTCAAGTATTAGAAGACATATCGAGTAACGAGTCCCGTATTCCTCTAATTTTTTGTTCATTAGTTATGATATGTAGGATCTAAGTTTAAAGTAAGGAAGATTAAACCCGCTTCCAATCAAACTCCTAAATAAGGTGGCACCCCAATTTGTTTGGTAATTGTAATCTAAAGATGTACCATTGGCATTGTTTGTGAGAATAACAAAAAGTCTAACCACACAACTAAAGAAAGCAATCATCGGGAATACTAGGACTCAAGCAAGTGCACCAATAAGAGATGTTGTCTCCCATTGTGATAACCCAATTGTAGGTAGTCATGGAGGCGATTGTCCAACCACTAACATGGAAATGCTGGCCGCCCAGGTGGACTCACTATCAAAACTACTCTATACCATATGCACCCGTCTAGAGATACAACCACTAGGTACTCCTTCCTCCGACTCCCAAACATTGGCATCTAAGAGAAGAAGACAGAGGAAGAGATAGCCTGCAAAGGAGAAAACCCAATGGTTTGATAATCTTGAGGCTCAAGAGGTCACAAGTGACAGGGCCCAGACACTATTAGAGGGTTGACTGAATCTCAGATTATAGGATGAAAGCCCAGAGAGGTAGAATCAGCGCTACTCTTAAGATGACCAAAGACCTTCAACCCAAGAAGAAGCTTCTTGCAAAACCCTATCGAGGAATTCCCATAGTTGGCAGATCTAGCACATCTCTCCCAACCACTCAGAGTTTAGGACCTTTCTCAATATTAAAAGGATATTATCCACCGCACAAGTCGAAGAGAGAATTTGGAAGATTGAGCAACAACTGTTCAAAGGAAGCAAAAACAAATACTTTTCCAACCTGGGAAGGTCACCACTCACAAGGTAGATCCAGATTCCACAACATCCTCACATCACGCTTACATCACCGTCAAGGAGGCCAACGAAGTGAAGAGACTAGAGCACACAGACCACCATCATCAGGGATCAACGAATGGGACGAAAAGAAATGGAGATAGTTCCAACATCAGGGGTCCTAGGAAGCAGCCGAGGATATAGTCAGGTATCCAAAGGGAGTTCAAAACCCTAAACCAAACCCCTTTAAATAATATCTTGACAAGCATCCTCACGTAGATCCGGGATGAAAAATTCTTGAAGTGGCCTAAGTAGCCCAAGAATCCAAAGGGAGCAGATCAATCTAAGTATTACTTCTATCATCAATCACCAAGTCATAACATTGAGGACTGCAAGACGCTGTAGAAGGAGATTAAGACCCTCATTCAAAAAGGGTACCTCAACAAGTTCCTAAAAGACTTGGAACAAACCATTGGGAGAGTTGAAGATGATGAGATGAGCGAGCAGGAGCAGCCAAGCAACTAGGTAACGATCGGAGTTATTAATATGGTGTCCATGAGACCAACCAAAAATAACGCTTTGAACCACCTAGAGAGGACTTCCAACAGCAAAAAAAATAGAGAGTAGGAGTTAGGAATGATATTATTAGTTTTAGCGATGATGATATGACAATAACTCCCTATTTTGACCATCTCATTGTATCCATACTTGTCTCAGACAGTACAATTGACTACTAATTATGATAAGTCTTTATTAATAATGGAAGCTCAAGAAATTTACTGTATCTTCATACCTATTTTAAGCTTGGACTAAAAATGTATCAAATGAAGCCAGCTGAGGGACTCCTATGCGGACTTGACAATGAACCCATTTCAATCTAAGAAACCATTCAACTGAAGGTCACACTGGGAACATAACCAAAGGCTACATCCCGCATGCTCACGTTCTTGGTGGTCGATATGCCCTCGGTCTATAATGCTATTCTGGGGTGGCCCTACTTAGTTGTATTCGGAGCAATATTATCGATTCCACATTTTAAGATGAAGTTCATGACAACATGAAATATCAGAGAGGTCTTAGGTGACCAAGTCACTAGCCGAACATGCTACCTAGCTCAAGTCAATCAGTCGATCCCAAATCAGTCGATTGAAGATTTCAATCTGCAAGATGAAGTGACACTACAACAAGGACAATTTAGCAAGTCAACTCATCAGATCCCTCTAGATCCTAGCAAGTCTGAGAGGTATGCACAAATCAGAAGCTCACTGTCAAGTCACTTGCACAAACAGTTGAGGACTTTTCTTCAAAAAAACTCTGATACATTTACGTGGACGCCTCCTGACATACGAGGAATACTGACTGGCGTAATGGTTCACAAGTTAGGCCTCAATCTCGATTATAAGCCTCTCAAGCAAAAGTGATGAACCATTCCATCAAGAAGTTAATTGCCATGAAAGAATAAATCAAGAAGCTACTTGATGTAGGTTTCGTAAGGAAAGTCCAATATCTAAACTAGCTATCGAATGTGGTACTAGTTAAGAAGAGCAACAAAAAATGTTGGATGTGGGTCAACTTCATTAATGTGAATAAAGTATGTCTAAAAAATAGTTTCTTGTTGCTGAGATTTAATCTATTGGTAGACTCAATATATGGGCACGGGATGCTAAACTTCATGGATGCCTATTCAGGTTATAATCATATTTAAATGAGTTCTAACGATAAAGAATACATATCATTCATGACTGATCAAAGGACGTATTGCTACAAAATCGTTCCCTTGAGTCTAAAGAACATAGGAACCACGTATTAGAGGCTTGTAAATGAAATATTTGAAGTACAGATTAGTCGAAATATGAAGGTGTATGTTAACAACATGCTTGCCAAAAACATAGTAGCCGATGATTATATTTGCATCTCAAAGAAGCTTTCGAGGTGTTACGGGCACACCATATGAAGTTGAATCGAGTAAAATGTGTATTCAAAGTAACCTTGGGAAAGCTCCTTAACTTTATCGTCTCTCACCGGAGAATTGAAGCAAACTCTGAGAAGATAAAAGCCATCATGGAAAAAAACCCACCTGAACAAGCAAATGAAGTTTAGAGGCGTACTAGAATGCTCACAGCGCTCTCCTCCCAGTTCTTCACAAAGTCAATAGAGAAATATCTTTCATTCTTCAAATCCCTAAGAGGGGCAAAGGCTAGTGGTTTTTAGTGAAAAACTGTCAGATAGCCTTTCAAGAGCTAAAGGATTACCTTGCCAATTCACCTCTCCCGACCTCTCCAAAAGAAGGTGAAAAGATATTTCTCTACCTTGCAGTATCAGACATAACATTAAGCTAAATCCTGATCAAGCAAGAGTCCAAGATATAATAACCGGTCTACAACGTCAGCAAAATCTTAACAGACACCAAGACTCATTACTCACACGTTGAATGGATAGCTCTAACATTGGTCTATTCTGCCAGGAAGCTACGATTGTACTTCCAAGCCTACAAGATCATTGTCTTGACGGGCCAACTATTGAAAGGGATTCTTTAAAAACCCAACATGTCTAGACAACTAATCAAATGGCCCATCGAATTGGATGAGTTTAATATGGAGTTCTGACCATGACCGACCATAAAAGGTCTGACCCTCGCAGACTTCATAGTAAAAACGATGACCCTGATTCTTGATGTCCTCGATATAAGCAAAGGAACCCACCAATAAGAAGAAGTTGAATTGTGGATCTTGCATGTGGACAGGTCATTAATGCAATCAAGAAGCAGAATAGGCATGGTCTTAAGGACTCCAAATGGGTCAAATATGAAATACTCAATAACTCTCAAATTCTTGACCACCAGCAATGTCATTGAATACGAAACCTTATTGGTCGAACTCTAGATAAAAAAGGAATAGTTGGCAAAGAACCTTATCGTCTGCAGGGATATGGATCTAATAGTCAACCAGGTCATCGAAAACTTTAAAGTGTCTAGCCCATTGCCCATATGTTATCTTACTAAAGCGAAGGGCTTGACTAAAGTATTCAATAGGGTGGAAATACTCCAAGTCCTGAGGGAAGAAAGCTAGAATGTGGATCTGTTGGCAAAAGTGGCAGAAACTAGTAATCCCGAGCAATACACTCGTGACATGCGAGAAGTTCTTGCAATATCTAGTATAGAAGTCTTAGAGCAAGAGGTCCTCCATATCTCAGATGGAAATACCTTGATGACTCCATATAGAAGGTTCCACATTAAAGGCCTTCTACTGAAAACCCCATATGATGCAAAGTGTATAAAGAAGACAGTAGACTGGTACACCATCATGGATGGTAGACTATATCGATGAGGTTATTCAGTCCCTTACATGCGGTATCTCATACTAGAAGAAGTTGACTATGTGCTAAGTAAGATGTACCTTGAAATCTGTGGATCACACATTTGCGACAAAAACTTAGCATTCAAGGTCATGCGGCAAGGCGACTATTGGCTAGCGATGAAAAGAGACACCATGAAATTCGTGAAGAAATGTGAGAATTGCCAAATTTATTGTAACATTTCTCATCAGCTACACATAGAGCTACAGACCCTATAATCACCATGGTTGTTTGCACAGTGGGGGCTTGACATCCTAGGGCAAATGCCCATCACGTCTGAACAGAGGAAGTTCGTCATAGTCGGCATCGACTACTTGACAAAGTGTGTGAAAGCCCCCTGTTAGGCCGAATCATCAAGCAGAATGCAACAAAGTTCATTTGGCAAAACATCGTGTACAGATTTGAGATTTTTGAGGTCATAGTAACCAATAACGGAACCAAATTCACTAAAAAATTATTCATCAAGTATTGTACGAGTTTGGGAATCTGACTAGTTCATACTCACATCACCTATCCTCAAGCAAACGGGCAAGTGAAAGTCATGAACCAAACCCTACTAAGAGGAATCAAACTGCCTAGTCTCTGAGTCAAAAGTTTCTACTCACAAAGAAATTTTCACCAACTCAGAGAGTATCTCAACTTGGTCGAAGAAGCCTGAGACACAATAAGGCTGTTCATGGTGGCTTATCAACAATGGATCTCTTGTTACTACAACAAGAAGGTGAACTCATGCCAATTCAATGTGGGGGACCTAGTTCTATGGAGTATAGAGACAACGGGCAAACCACCGATAGGAACAAGCTATCTCCCAATTAGAAAGTACTATTCCTAGTCTTAGCAATTCTCCAAAATAAGGCGTACAAACTACGTATCCAGATTGAAAAATTGGTCCTGAAGATATGGAACACCATCCACCTATAGAAATACTATCAATGAATCCTCACTAGGCATAGGTAAGCCATGAGGATGCCATGTGAAATGCTTGTATAATGTAACATATTTAGATTAATAAAATAATCATTCACTGGTCTTGTTGAGCATGTTCATATGAATGCCTGTATGTGACAGCATAAATTTCATGGCCTAGACTTCACCTAAGTCGGATGAAACCCTTCACCTATAAACCGATGTGCTAAAGCGCGATCAAAATCTTGGTCTCATAAACCGAACAGTCTAAATGATGTTGAACTCTAAATCTCATCACTATAAACCGAGCAACCCGAACGTGGTCCATTGTAATGGCTCGAGGGCTTCAAGACAGAAGTCTAACCTCCCTTAAAGTAGCTAAAACAAAACAAAATCTTAGGAGGCATTTCAGTATGTATTCAACAACTTCCTTCAAAAAGAACAAGTACGATCAGTCAATAATGATTAGCAGACTAGTACCTAACGCACAAGTGTAATAACTCCCTCTAACAAGGATGAGCACCATCAGTTAAGTGTGGGAGACGGTCTAGGCTCCGTCAAAGCCCGGTGACTATGGAAACTAAACCTAGTCAGCCATAAAGAGACATTCCTAGTACTACGGCCTCCTTTCATAGGAAAGAATACAAACGAACAAAGATGTCCAACTAAACCTGACAATAGCAACAACGCTTTGTCGGCAAATACATGCTTAGTCAACACAAATGGACAAGTGTTGAGCAAATAAGCATTAACGACAATGATCTAAATAGTCTAAATGATTTATTAAAGAATTAACTTATACATGTACAACAAGGAGAGTCCATCAGGAGAATTACGAGATACTGCCTATGCCTACTATTCAAACAGACAATGATCCTAAGGTTGGGTGCCCCTCGTTGAACGTGGCAAAAGCTCTCGTCCTGTCTTCAGGCAATCAACTAAATCTGATTGACAAAGAGCTCTAGCACTCCTTGGGTTAAGGAAGCTAACAAAAAAGTTGGGTACAGCCAAGGACACAATTCATCTACAAGAACGAATACCATCCTAGAATCTTTTGTCCAGCACTTGGGCCAACTTCTTCTCGATGAAGGCAAGTCCTTAGCTCTCCTTTGAGTTGAGCACACTTGCTTCAAAGATTGGCAGCTTATCTTCGAGCGAAACGATCTAATTTAGAACTTGAGATTTTTCCTTCGAGAGCTCTACGAATCTCGCTTGAGACTCAAAAATCTCTCAATCGAGGTAAGTGGCCCGTTCTTGACTCTGTAGAGTGTCGGCAATGGCAATATTCACCCATATCTCCATCTCTCTGAGCACAACAGGATCCGCATACGTCTAAGATAGGTGATAGATCTCAACATCTTGCCAATGCAAAGCCTTTACCATCACGCAAAGCACTTCCTATGACTATCATGCAAAATGGAATGGCCAGCCAAGAATGACAATGAAAAGCATAATCATTGAATGAAGAACTCCATGAATCAATAACTCAAGGAGAGTGGACCCTCTTGATGGGACAAGCCCTCCTGGAAAGACGAACTGGGAGAATCCTCAGGTCTAGATGCGGATGGAAGCCTCCACCACGATAGAGGCAGCACATAGCAATAACACGACACCTCAAAACTTAGAGGGGAACGAGATACTCCAAGCACCTCCAGAAGCTTAGGTATCGAAGCACTTGGACAAGGCATCTCCTGAGCAACCACAACCTCTGGGTTATTTTCAGTTGTTTCTTTAGCCACCTGAACATTATTAGCACCTTCCTCAACAAAAACAGCAAGAGGCATGGAAATAGACGCATTAGGAAATGAGTGGACCAAGATTGGGACTCGATACTCAGTTACAGTTGGGGTGTTCATCGGACACCTAATCCACTAGTCGAGGGGTCATTTAATCCAGCAGTAAAATCAGTAGGGGGCTCATCGCCCTCATCAAATCCGTCTGTTTCCTCAAAAATTGGAGGAACCAGAGAAGAATGAGTAGAGCCTGGTCTTCATGATGACTCACCGACAAGTGGAGTTTCCTCTTCACAAGCCTCATCGATGGCCCAATTGAGCCAAAAAAAGTGGCCGTGGGAGGGACGCTCCAGTTAGCCACCTGCTCTCGAGAATCCCGGATAAATAGATCTCCTGGCTTTCTCTTAGGCCGATGAAATGGCATGGCAATGATGTCGTCCTCTTCAATCCTGACCTCCCACTGAAATTCAACAAGTGCTTTTTCGGTGAGCCAACTGCCTGTAAGGCACATAATGGCAGCATTCTCTTCAACAAGCATTATTAGAGGCTGAGCCATTTGATGCTTCCTCTCAAGGACATCTTCGAAGTACATGCTATTGGCTCTACCTCAATTATTAAAAAGAATCTAGTCGGAGGAAACTGTCATACAGAAGAAACGGTCATTCTAACCCTTTATTGAATCTGGATCTCCCCCGCTTATTTTGAACCTCTTATGAGGGGTAAGAGAAATCCCGTCTACATCCTGGTTGAATCGAAAGATCATCTTTACAGCCCAGGCATCCAAGAGAAGTTTCTTGGAATAAAAGAAAATGCACAAAGAAACCAAGTATCGAACAGCAATAGGATTGAGGTGAGCCACAGGAATATCCAGACCCGCCAAGATCTCATACAAGTCTTTCACAAATGGAAGACAAAGGCTTGCTTTCAGATTAACCTCATAAATGGTAATAAATCCCAGCCAGGGAGCGCAAGCCCTATCTTTATCCCTAGGCATTATGTATGGTTTAGCGTCCGGGATATTGTACTTCTCATATAAAGCTTACACTTCTTTACTAGTGAGAACAAATTGGATCGCAGTGACACCTTGGGGAGTAGTTCAAGAAGCCGTGAAAACAAGAAGGAAGAGGAGCAAACTAGGGTAGAGCAATTCGAAAAGTAAAGTAGTGTAGAAATGGCAGATGACCAGAGTTTAAATAGCCAAAATTTTGACTCATAAATGGCATTGTTTGAGGGAATCGAAGAGGCATGTCCTCATAATAGTTGAGACACGTGCCCATACTGAAGAGTACTACAGTGTATCTGTCTCATTGTACCCATAATGATGACCTAACGCTACTCCTCACTACATAGCCTACAGACCATCGATGGATCTGACGCCCAGATTGGTGAGTCTCCCGTGCAGCACAGGTTATGATACCCTAACGCTTTGCTCTTCAAGACAACAGATTGGTAACATGTGACCCTGATGTGCTCAAGGAAAATTTGATTAATTTAAATCCTAACCATGCATTCGGGACAAATTACTATCAGTCAGATTGTTAGAAGATCGAATTGTTGAATTGTCAAAAGTCATACGACGACGAAAAATAGCATTCAATCACTTCAACTGTTCAATCTATACAAGAATATTAAAGCCATATAATAAAGACAAAAATATCAAAAAGTTTCATTCATTAATTCCTTTTACATAGTACAAGCCTACAATAGCAAAAATATAACTTAGAAGAAAAATAAATAATACATGGAGCAGAGATCTAACTATAGTTATCTAACCGATCTTGGGAAGGACACATAAAAAATAGTGGCTGTCACCCTTGAAACAACAGCAGTACTTTAAGATTTGCTCACTTCAAGTGAGAAAGAGTAGAAAAACCTTCCCAACAAGAACAGGGATTAGTTCTCTAAAGAACAACACCTATCCTTAATCAGCAGACAAATAAATAAAAAAAGAAAACCTCTTCTAGAGCCAAGAGTAGAGTTGCAAAGGAATAAGGTCTCTGAAACAGATGGGAAGAGGAAGAACCATCTCCTAGTCGGAGTTTAAGGCACCTCCTCCTAAGAACTACATCAGAGAGGATTGCCCAACATAGACAGGAGAAGGAAAAATTACTCCCAAAATTCGGGACCTTACTTCGACGATAATGGCCTAGTTTTCGGTTGGGTATAAAAGACAGTAACCAAAGCAGACATTAGGAGCACCCCCAAACACTAGCTTCAAACGCTGGAGAAGAACTCCCTCCGACGTTGGCTAGTGGCTGCAAAGACTCCATGATAGCTCTAAATGGACTCACTCCTTAGTAGAAGAGTGATGCTCTGTAATGCAAAGTATAGAAAGCCCCTCTATTTATTGCTAAAACGGAAGATCAGCAAGCATTAAATGGAGAACATTACACATCCCAATACTTGGTAGAAAATCGAATTAAATCCTTCTAAACAGAGCAAGAATCTATAGAATATTTGGGAAAGGAACACGGGTGAAGATTTGCTACTAGCGTCCTATTGTGAACATGTCGGGAGTTAAAAATTTAAACCTTACAACTTGGGGGCTAGTGATGGGTACGGCAATGCATAGTGTCACGTCCTAAATTTCAATCTCGAATTAACTCTTAATCATCATCATTATTATTACTTAACTAATTATTCCTTTAATTAATCATTCAAACATATTCCACGCTGATATATCGACTGACCACAAATAAATTATCACAATATTGTACACAAGATCCAAGACATATGCCACGTCACTTATAGCTCCAACACCAACCTAAAATGTAACGTCAGACCTTATATAAGAAAGGATACCTATCTAAATAAAATCAACATAATAAAATTTGTGGAAATGATAAATTCTGTGGAAACAGTCATTATTCAAGACTTGATAGACCAATAATCAAACTACTGATACAATCGACATACAACATAATCTGTATAGCTACTGTCCAAATACATAATCGTCAATGACTATTATCCAAGACCAAAATTATAGCAAAAATTACAACATTAATCCCATTAACTACTATCCAAAAACATAAAACAATATTTAACATTAATAAAACTATAAACTAAACTCTTCGAATATTGCCAAATCTTCACTCCTACTCATCCAATAAGAACTTATATATCTCATCTGATGGGGTTAGTAAAATAGTAAGAGAATAAGCCAATAGTAAAACAAAGCACATATATAATAATAAAAATATATATAGCTTTGCATTAAAAATATATCTCGGAAGGATTATAAGTTATGATGCCGATGCGATGACATAAACTTATGCAAGAAAATTTTTATAATACAAATTTAGATTTCTTATCATATTCTTATTCCATTTAAATTATCAAAATATACTTAATTCTAATTTTTCTTAAGGATCAGAGCTAGTAAGCCTTGCCGACAATCAAAACCAAAGTTATGTATGTCCCACACAACCAAAGACCGTACGCTACTTTTTATGACCTGTAGGTAGGCCATCTACATGTTACCCTATAAATGGAGTCAAATGTTATTTCTCACCTGCGGATAATAGGTTCAAATATCAATACAATACAATAATATCAATACCATAATATCAGCCCGTTGAAATTATCCTTACTTCAATACAATTACGTAGAAAAACTTAACACTTTACTTCATAGTTCTTAATTTTTTCACTCCTTGAAAAAATAATCATATTTATTAACTTAATTGTAGAGTTTTCCTTTTATAATTAAAAAATTTATGTCATGTATAACTTAATCTTTCTGTAGGATACTAAATTAGCATGTAATGCAGCAAATTCAACATGTAATGTATAATTTAGCAATTATACTAAAATTCAAACCATATAAGTTAAATTGTGCATATATTTTAACTCACACAAGACATATATTTGGTGGTTTAAAGCAGTTATAAGCTACTTTATGAGTTTATTACATCTAAGAATAAAACATTCATAAAAAATCAGTGAAAATCTGCAAGGGAGAAAAATTTGCAAACTCAGCTATTATTGTTCACATGCAGGGAAAATTATGTAAGTTTTCAAAATATTTAGAGCATATACATTGTAGTTTTCAGACACAATGATATCATGCATGAAATTAAGCATATGGAAACATTATATCGAGAAATCAGATCACGCATGAAGCTGTAATGCAGATTTCAGAACATATATATTTAATACATGGGCTTAGGCAAAATTCTTGTGAAATTTTGCTGCAACATTATGAAAAAATAACATGCATACTCAATACAAACATTAATACTTTGAAATTATAAGTTGAATTAGCATTAAAGCAAGAATGCTCAGAAGATTTGACAAATAATAGCAACAAATGAAAAAAGAATTCAGAGCACACTTACCTTAACTCCGATTTACCTAATTTTGCACTTAGATTAACTGAATTTCGAGTTATTTGGATTTTTCTCTCTTCTTCACTCTTCCCCTCAACTATTTCTTTTTCTAGACTCAAAAAACTCTAACAAATGATAAAAAGCTGAGCCGAAGGTCTCTTATTGTAATGATTAAAATTTCATAAATACAATTATTTTATAATTTTACCATGAGTTCAAAAATTTAAAATTTAACCCGAGATGCCACAATAATAAAGAATTTAATAAACCCAAATTTATGACCGATTTGGTTTCAATTGATCCAATTAGTTATACGGTTGATACGAAAGCAGCTCAAAAGTTGTCGTATCATCCGATTAGTAGTATAACAAAATTTATAGATTAATCATATTAGTATAAGGATCCTATAAATAATTAGAGAATTTCATAAACCTAGTAAAACTAAGAAAAAATTTAGAGAAATAGAGATTGGCCAACTCTTAATCAAATTATCACCATAATTAATATACAAATTTAATAAAATAAAATAAAATAAAATAAGGTGGTTAGGCAAAGAGGGACACGGCACACATGACACCTAGACAAATTCCAAGTAAATGGAAAATGAAGAAGGAAAAGAAGAAGAAGCCAAATAGAACAACGCACTCTTTTTCCCCCAAATTCTCCTAAATTGTTTACTAATTAAATTAACCAATTAAAAGATGAAATTCGACATGAAAATAGTAGGGACACACGACATCACAAGGGGCATAACACCTATCTAAAATAGCTCTAATTATATTAAAGAAGTGGCAAAATAGGAAGCCCCCAAATCAGCAAGGAAAAGCTGATTCAATCATTAGGAGAAATGTGTGATTGCCCACAAAATAGGATATGTGGCAATTCCTAATTAATTTTGGAATGACTAAGCAATATTAGGAAGAGAATTGTTAAGGAAAAGAAGGAAGAAAACCGAAGAAAATAGAATGAAAAATAAGATAGAATAGAGAGAGAAAATGTAACCAACAGAAAACTGTCAACTAGGGGACTTAGGGTTCAGTTTCAAATTTCCCTCAAATTAGGCAAGAGCACCTCTCTCTCTTTGAATTGTTGTTTAATTATTGATATAATCTTCAAGTACTGTTACTCAAATACTTCAAATTCTCACCGAATTCATGTTAGAATAGGAAAAGTTCAGAAAATGCCATATTGCATTTCGGTTGCTGAACTTTGCTGAACCCTACTAATTTCTAAATTTTTACATACTATATTTGGTCGATTCATACCATAAAATTATTACTGTATATATTTTAAGATGTTGGCTAAATCACCATATTTTCATAGAAAATTTATTCATCACAAAATCGGTCAGTTCGATTGAAATAAAGTAGATTGACAGCTTTAATCAGTTGAAAATAAAGCAGCAATTGGTGTTGACTTTGGCTGCTATTTTTACCAAATTTTAAACCGATTCAACCTCCCCAAAATTTCAGTATGACACTTGGATGAACCAAAAATATGTTATAAAATTAACTTAAATTTACCTTATAAAATCTGACTGGTCCAACCAAAGGAAAAGAAAGTGCCACTGAACCGACCAAAAGTAACACTATGGATGAAAAATCAATGCTTAATTTTGAATCGGGTAAAGATAAAAATGAAAATTTTAGATGAGCCAGTCCTTTTTTTGCTGATTCTAAAAATGTATGAAAAGTAATTTTTATGGTGATTTTTCCTACTGAACCAGTCAAAAAATCGAAGCTTACTAGTGAACCGGCTGCAGCACCAGTTTGGTATTTCTGTCAAATTTGAGTGAACCAACCGAAATTTCACAGGTGAACCAGTCATAGATAGCATGTTAAGATAGTAAACTAATTAAATATCAAATGACCTGACTCATCATTGTGTGAACCGGCCACTGGAACTGGGAATCAAATTAATTTCAGTGAACTGGCTCAATTTCAAGCTTATAACTTAGGTTAGTGAACCAGTTCATATATGTCCTTTTAAAATAATGAACTAGCCGCTAAATATACGGGTAATGATGAACCGACTCACTTGTTAAAATCAAAAAAATATTATTAAAGGCTGAACCAGTCCATAAATCAATTTTGTGATCAAACTGGTCAAAAGAATTAAAATGAAACCAAACCGGTTAGTAAACAGGTAAAATTATGAAATTTATGAATTGGAAGCTAAATAAAATGTTGTCTAAAACTTTAGCCGGCAATTGTAAAATTTTATATGAATTTATTTTTATGATATGCTTTATCAATATTTTATTATGAATATATATGATATGTTATGTATGGTTCGAAGCCAAAATATTACTATAAAAATATGAATTTTCTCTGAGATGAGAAAATTAATAAGAAGAAGTAAGATTATGAATAAGGGCTTCCATTACAAAATTTTAAGAAGTAAAAAAATCAAACCAAGGAATTATTTTAATAGGTAATACCCTAGTACGCCTTAGAATATTACAATAAAAATCGAAGAATTGCCCTTAGTGTTATGGGGGAGGAAGCATGCTGGCTTATGGCCCCATCTACCAACATATAATAGGTATGTACTACCATATCCTCGAGGTGTATCATGAAGTATATGATTTTAGATTATGTGAATTTATATAATCCTTTCTCTAATTGACCGCTCTATTAGCTGATAAGGCCTACTAGCTTTGATTCTTCAATATATAGAAGGTAAGAATATGCTAGCAAATAAAAAGAAAAATATACCAGAAAAAGAAAATTAATTGCATCATGAAAATTGTTCTGAAAATATATATGTATTTTTACATACATCACAACTCCTATTCCTCTCTATGATTTATTTCGATAAAAATATGTATGTCTTTGACTATTATATTCTTACTAAATATTTAGCTCGCTCTCTTACTATTTTTCTTACCCTCCAGAAGATATACAAGAGTTTATAGCTGACAAGCAAGAATAGAGCTTTAGAGATTTATGTCATGTTTAGAAATGATGTATCTAGTTTAATTTAAGAAATGATGTATTAAGTTTGTAATTTTGTATATGTTATGGAATATTAAAACTTCCACAATTATTTATGGTTTCTTGTTTGCTTCTGCAAAAATTGTTTGAAATGCATTTGGGATTTTTAGTGCCATCTTTCCTAATTATGACTCAACATCGTACTTGACAGTATGACATTGGCACCACCAATATTGTGGTAATGTTAAGGATTTTGTAAAGATAAGAAAATATATCACATATTAATATGATAATTATAATAATAATAATAATAATTAAAGAACAAGAACGTGAGACATGACAGGTGGTATCAGAGAAAATTTTAGAAGATGCCTTAACATGATCAAATATGTTGAAGTTTAGGATTAATATGCTCAGGACTATTAATATTGTTATCTTAGGTTGAAACTTTAGACACTAACCTATTTATTCTTACATGAACAATAGGAATAAAAAATATCTAGTCATAGAAGAAATTCCCAGCCTATCGAATAGCTATTTCGGGAGGTTAAATATTTTAATCTAATGGATCGCATGACAGAAGTAATGGAGATAATGGTACAACATCACGCTGAGCAAGCCCCAGCTCTAGCTCCTGCGCCAGCAAATCCAAGGGCGTCAGCCTGCGATCATTTCATTAATAAACGAGCCCCTGAATTTATGGGAAAACTAAATCCAATTAAAGTGGACATCTGGATCTATAGAATTAAGAAAGTATTCTCCGTGATCCGCTATCCTGAAGAAGACAAGGTCATTTTTGCATCCTATCAGCTAGAAGACGAGGCCAACCACTAGTGGGAGATGGAAAAGCAAGTCTTGGATGTGCCCAAGCATGAGATTATATACCGCATATTCAAGGATACTTTTATGGAAAAATATTTTCCTACCAACCTCCGAGAGCAAAAGGAGGAGTAATTCATGCGGTTGAGGCAAGGAAACCACACTTTTGTAGAGTATGACGCCAAATTTACTGAATTATCTTGCTATATTTCTTATATGGTGAATGATGAAATAAGGAAGGCGCGAAAATTTCATCAAGGATTATGAGACGATATTAGAAAGCAGTTATCGACGTTCAAATTGTAAACCTATGGAGAAGTGTTAGATCGAGCACTTATCTTTGAAAAAGAATTGGAAAAAGAAGAGTTCTTTAAAAAATGGTCTAGCCGAAGAAGTTCAAGTGCAGGACCCAATGCAAGATTAGAAGCACCTACAAAGAATATTAGAGTTGCTTATAAAGGGAAGGGCGGCGTACTATACAATTGGTGCCATAGCCAAAATCAACTATACCCATATGCTCTCATTGTGGGAAACAACACTCTAGGAAGCCCTGTTACAAATTGACGGGGGATTTTTTTAACTGCGGGTAAAAGGGACATATGGCTAAAAATTGCTCTTTTCCTAGACAAGAGTCGAATAAACCCGTCATCCAAGACAAAGTTTTTGCTGTAACCACCTAGGAAGCAAAGGTAGCACCTCATGTGGTGGAAGATATTCTTCCTATTTGTGATATAGCCTATGTCTTATTTGATTCGGGATCCATGCATTTTTTTGTATCTTCTAAATTTGCATGCCATCTTAAATCACTCCCGAACTTCCTAAACTTCTCTTTTCATATATCGACACCTATGGGTTCCTCTATAAAAACCAATGTTATCTACCCAAGGTGTACTATTTGAGCAGATGACTTCAATTTCTCATAGATCTTATCTTACCTAAGATAGATGACTTTGACGTAATTATAGGTATGGATTGGTTAATGAATAATTATGCTAGTATTGACTGCTTCCGAAAGCAAGTCCATTTCACCATTCCGAGACATGAGATATTCTTTATTCAAGGAGATGAGCACTAGAAGATGCCTTGCTTAATTTTGACTCTTAATACTAGGCATCTGATTCAAAGTGGGTGTCAAGCCTATTTGGCCTATACGAGCACTATCAAGAGCCATGACATACCAATAAAAGATACTCCGGTGGTACGTGAATTTGAATATGTCTTTCCAGAGGATTTGCCCAACTTGTCACCACACCGAAAGATTGAATTCGAAATTGAGCTCATCCCTGGATTTGCTCCTACTTCTAAGGCACCATGTAGAATGGCGCCCGCTAAACTTAAAGAGCTTAAGTAGCAGTTGTAGGAATTATTAGAGAAAGGTTTTATTAGACCCAGTGTGTCTCCTTAGGGTGCACCTATTCTTTTTGTAAAAAAAGAAGGACGGGACTATGCGACTATGCGTTGATTATTATGAGTTTAATAAAATCACAATTAAGAATAAGTATCTACTTTCACGTATTAATGATCTATTCGATCAGCTGTAAGGGATCCGGGTATTTTCAAAGATTGTCCTTCGATCTGGATGTCATCAGTTGTGAATCAAGGGGGAGGATGTTCCGAAAACTGCCTTTCGAATGCAATATGGCCATTACGAATTCCTAGTGATACCATTTAGGTTGACTAATATCCCCGCAACATTTATGGACTTAATGAACCAAATTTTTCAGCCAGATCTAGACAAGTTCGTAGTTGTATTCATCGATAATATCCTCATTTATTCCAAGAGTTATGAGAAGCTCTGAGGACCGTGCTGTAAATTTTGAGAGAACAAAAACTATTCGCTAAGGTGAAGAAATGCAAATTTTGGCTCGTAGAAGTTATATTTTTAGGTCATGTGATCTCCAAAGGAGGCATTTCAGTTGATCCGAAAAAGCTCAAAGCAGTTACCATCTAGAGTTGACCTACAACTATAACTAAAGTTCATAGCTTCCCTGGCATGAGAGGATATTACCAACAATTTGTGGAGAATTTCTCCATAATTGCTATATCTTTGACCTAGCTCACCAAGAAAGAAGCCAAATTTGAATGGACCAAGGAATATGAGTAGAGATTTTAGGAGTTAAAGAAGTGATTAACCACCACTCCTATCTCGACCATTCTTGAAGGATTCAGAGTATTTGTAATCTATTGCGACGTATCAAAAACGGATTGAGATGTGTCCTAATGCAACATGGGAAGGTAGTAGCCTACGGGTCTAGACAGCTGAAAGTTCATGAAAAGAACTACCCGACCCATAATCTAAAACTGGCTGCTGTTGTATTTGCTTTAAAGATTAGGCAGCATTATCTGTATGGAAAAAATTTTCTAGTATACTTTGACCATAAGAGTCTCAAATACTTATTTTCTTATAAGAAACTGAACATGAGACAATGGAGATGGATTGACTTTCTAACAGATTATGATTGTAAAATTCAGTATCAACCTGGAAAGGTTAGCTAACATTGTAGCTCATGCTCTAAGCCGCTGTACAAGTTTTTTAGCGAGACTACAGATAAAGGGGATGGAAATGCTGGAAAGTATGAAGCAATGAAACATCTAGAAGTATGTCCAAGGCAATCGAATAATATTGACATAATTTCAGGTTCAGCCTGAAATACTGAAAAAGATAAAAGATGAGCAAGCAAATGATCCATTTCTGATCAATATTGCTAAAGATTTGGATAGAGATTCCATAGTTGATTTTAACATTTGCACCGATGAAATCCGAAGATTTTGAGATCGAATGTGTGTACCTAATAATATGGAGTTGAAAGAGAAAATCTTGAAACATTCACCTGAGAATTAACAAAAAGTACCAAGACCTGAGAAAAATATTATGGTGGAGAAATATGAAAAAGGAGATCATAACTTTTGTAAAACGATGTCTCATATGCCAACAGCTAAAGATTGAGCAGAAGAAGCCATTTGGCTTACTGCAATCGATATCAATTCCTAATTAGAAATGGGAAGAGATAACAATAGATTTTGTATTGGAATTGCCAAGGACCCCGAGAAATCATGATCCCATCTGGGTCATTAATGATTGGCTGACCAAATCAGTTCATTTCTTGAAAATTCGGACAATGTCCTCCCGCGATTGGTTGGTACAGCTGTATATCAACAAGATTGTCAAACTCCATGAAGTGCCAACCTCAATTGTGTCAGACCGAGATCCCAAATTCGTTTCCAAATTTCGAAAACATTTGCATCAAAAATTGGGAACAAACCTGAAATTTAGCATGGCATATCACCCCCAAATAGATGAACAATCAAAATGCGCTACTCAAATTTTGGAGGATATGCTAAGGGCCACGATGCTAGAAATAAAGGGTAATTGGGATGACCATCTAGTATTGGTGGAATTTTCCTATAAGAACAGTTACTAGGCCAGCATTGAAATGGCACCGTTCGAAGCTTTATATGGGAGGAAATGATGATCCCCAATTCATTGAGAAGAACCTGATAATAGATGAGTTATTGGCCTAGAAATTATCCGAGAGACTTCTGACAAAATTAAGATGATCAATGAAAAATTAAAAATAACCCAGAATAGGCAAAAGAGTTACACGGATCGAAGAAGATCAGACTTACACTTTGTAGTTGGTGATTACGTCTTTCTAAAGGTTTCGCCATCAAAGGGAATGACACGATTTGGGCTACAAGGCAAACTAAAGCCAAGATTTATTGGCCCTTTTGAGATATTGGAGAAAGTCGGGGAAGTGGCTTACCATTTGGCATTGCCACCTAATCCATCAGAAGTGCACAACGTATTTCACGTATCAACACTTCGAAAATATGTGCATGACCGGACTCATGTTATTGCCTACATACCCTTGACAATTCAAGAGGACTTATCATATGCCAAGGACCAGTGCAAATTTTTGATCGAAAGAATTAGGTGCTCCGGACGAAGACTATTCCCTTAGTAAAAGTCTAGTGGTGTAATCACTCGCAAGAATAAGCTACCTGGGAACGCAAAGACGAGATTCGCAATAGATATCCTGATCTTTTCCCCTAGGATATGTAAATTCGTAAAATTTTGAGGACGAAATTTTTTGTAGCGGAGTGGAATTGTAAGGAATGAAATTTTATAAATACAATTATTCTATAATTTTACCATGAGTCCAAAAATTTAAAATTTAATCCTAGATGCCACAATAATATAGAATTTAATCGATAAACCTAAATTTATAACCGCTTGGGTTTCGGTTGATCCATTAATAATACAGTTGATACGAGAGCAGCCAAGAAGCTACCATATCATCCGATTAGTAGTATAATAAAATTTATAGCTTAATCATATTAGTATAAGGATCCTATAAATAATTAGAGAACTTTATAAACCTAGGAAAACTAAGAAAAAATTTTAGAGAAATAGAGATTGGCCAACTCTTAATCAAATTGTCACCATAATTAATATACAAATTTAAAAAAAATAAAATAAAATAAGGAGGTTAGGCAAAGAGGGACACGGCACACATGGCACCTAGTCAAATTCCAAGTAAATGGAAAATGAAGAAGGAATAGAAGAAGGAAGAAGCCAAATAGAACAAGGCACTCTTTTTCCACAAAATTCTCCTAAATTGTTTACCAATTAAATTAACCAATTAAAAGATGAAATTCAGCATGAAAACAGGAGGGACACACGACATCACAAGGGGCATAACACCTATTAAAAATAGCTCCAATTAAATTAAAGAAGGTGGCAAAATAGAAAGCCCGCAAATCAGCAAGGAAAGCTGATTCAACCATTAGGAGAAATGTGTGATTGCCAACAAAATAGGATATGTGGCAATTCCTAATTAATTTTGGGATGACTAAACAATATTAGGAAGAGAATAAATAGGAAAATAAGGAAGAAAACCGAAGAAAACAGAAGGAAAAATAAGAGGGAACAAAGAAAGAAAAACCTATCCGAGAGAAAGCTATCAATCAGGGGACTTAGGGTTCAGATTCAAATTTCCCTCAAATCAGGAAAGAATACCTCTCCCTCTTTGAATTTTTGTTTAATTCTTGATGTAATCTTCAAATATTGTTATTCTAATATTTAAAATTCTCACCGAATCCATGCTAGAATAGGAAAAGTTCAGAAACATGTCTTATTGCAGTTTGATTGCTGAACCCTACTAATTTTTGAATTTTTACATGCTTTATTTGATCGATTCATGCCATGAATGTTTTACTATATATACTTTAAAATGTTGGCTAAATCACTATATTTTTTTGAAAAAATTATTTTTCATAAAATCGGCCGGTTCGATTGAAACAAAGTAGACTCGCAGCTATAATCGGTTAAAAATAGAGTAGTAACTGGTGTTGACTTTAGCTTCTGTTTTTATCAAGTTTTAGACCGATTCAAACACCACAAAAATTCAATATGATACTTCAATCAACCGAAAATATGTCATAAAATTGGCATAAATTTACCTTGTAAAATCTGATCGGTCCAACCCAAGGAAACGAAAATGCCACTAAATCGGCCAAAAGCAAAGTTATGTATGAAAAATCAATGCATATCTTTGAACCGGGTAAGGATAAAAATGAAAAATTTATATGAGCCGGTCTAAAATTTTGTACTGATTTTAGAGATGTATGAAAAGTATTTTTTCATGATAATTTTCCCACTGAACTGCTCAAAAAATCGGAGCTTGCCGGTGAATCGACCGAATTGTTAGTTTGGCATTTCTGCCAAATCTAAGTGAACTGGCTGAAATTTCAAGAGTGAACTGGTCATATACAACATTTTAAGATAGTAAACTAATTAGTTATCAAGTGAGCTGGCCCATCATTGTGTGAACCGGCCACTGGAACTGGGAATCAAACCAATTCTAGTGAATCGACTCAATTTCCAGCTTATAACTTAGGTTAGTGAACCGATTCATATATATCATTTTAAAATAATGAACCGGCCACTAAATATATGGGTAAAGATGAATCGGCTCACATGATAAAATTGAAAAAATATTATTAAAGGCAGAACCGGTCCATAAACCGGCTTTGTGATCAAACCAGTCAAAAGAATTAAAATAGAATCGAATCAATTAGTAAACCGGTGAAATTATGAAATTTATGGACCGGAAGCCAAATAAAATATTGTCTAAAAATTTAGCCAGCACATATAAAAATTTATATGAATTTATTTTTATGATACACTTTATCATGATTTTTTTATGAATATATATGATATGTTATGCATGGTTGAAAGCCAAAATATTGCTATGAAAATTTGAATTTTCTAAGATGAGAAAATTAAGAAGAAGAAGTAAGATTATGAATAAGGGCTTCCAGTACAAAATTTTAAGAAGTAAGAAAATCAAACTAAGAAATTATTTCTATTTGTAGTATTCCTTAGCATATCTTAGAATATTGTGGTAAAAATTAGAGAATTACCCCTAACACCTCGTGGGAAGGAAGCATGGTGGCTTGTGGCTCTATCTATCGGGATATAATATATACTACCCTGTCCTTGGGGTGTATCATGGAGGATATGATCTTAAATTATGTGAATTTATATAATTTTTTTTATAATTGACCGCTCTATTAGTTAGTAAGGCCTACTAACCCTGATTTCTTAAGATATACAAGATAAGAATGTGTTGGTAAATAAAAAAATATACTAGAAAAAGAAAATTAATTGCATTATGAGAATTGTTCTGAAATGATATATATATATATATTTACATATATCACAACTCCTATTCCTCTCTTTAATTTATTTCGATAAAAATATTCATGTATTTGATTATTATATTCTTATTGAGTATTTGACTTATTTTTTTGCTATTTTTCTTGCCCTCCAAATGATACACAGGAGCTTATGCCTGATGAATAAGAATAGAGCCTTAGAGATTTATGTCATACTTAGAAATAATGAATCTAGTTTAGTTTAAGAAATGATGTATTAAGTTTGTAATTTTGTATATGTTATAAAATATTAGAAATTCTGCAATTATTTATGGTTTCTTATATACTTCTAAAAAAATTGTATGAAATGTATTTGGAATTTTTAGTGTCATCTTTCTTGATTAAGACTCAACATCATACTCGACAATATGCTATTGGCACCACCAATATTGTGGTAATGTTAAGGATCTTATGGAGACAAAAAAATATATTACATATTAATATGATAATTATAATGATAATAATTAATTAAATAATAAGAACATGGGACATAACACTTATATATTGACTGCGATTGAGTGCCACTCAGGCAGCATCGAGTGTTGGGCTATTGTTTTAGTTTGCTCGAGTAAGGCTCGAGCGAGACTCAAGCAAGCCTCGAGCGTATAGCTACTGCCAGCAATTGTTCGAGCATCCCTCGGATGTACATCAAGTGTGACAAATTTGCCAATCAATCGCTCAAGCGCCAGTCAGGCGTCCCTCAAGCGCTGACCCACAAGTTTTGGCACTATGTATAGGTCAGGCCCCCATCAGGCGTTAAGTCAACAAATCTAATTTTGACTCTTTAATCCAATTTTTTATATCATTTGGCCTTAATTTTAATTATATTATCTTAATTGTTTAATATTATCAATAATTAAAGACCCAAGCCTCATATTTCTTCTCCACTTATAAAAATTTCGTCCTCAAAATTTTATAAAATTAGACATACCTTATCGAAGAAACAAATGTGGGCACTTCTCCCAAATTTCTTCTTTTCTTTCCCACATGGCCTATTCATATGAATGATTCTGTCCTAAGACTTTCACCAAGGGAACAACTTTCGTCCGAAGCACTTGGTCTCTTTTACCAAAAATCTGAATTGGTTCCTCAATGCATATCAAATATTTGTTAATCCTTAACGGCTCGTACTCAATAATGTGTGTTGGATCGTATACATACTTCCGTAACATCGACACATGAAAGACATTATACACATCTCCCAAATTTGGGGGTAAAGCCAACTTATAGGCCGTTTCACCAATCTTCTCTAAGATTTCAAATGGCTGAATAAATCTCGGCTTCAATTTTTCTTTAATTTCAAATCTCAAGATTCCTTTCGATGGAGATATTTTTAGAAACACAATCTCCAACCTCAAAATTCAACTCTGATCTTCTCCGGACAATGTAACATTTTTGCTAACGTTGAGAACCTTCAACCTTTCGTGAATCAACCGGATATTATTGGATGTTCCTAAATCACATTTGGTCCAAACATTCTTCTATCACTAATTTCTTCCCAATGAATCAGATATCAACATTTTCTCCCATACAATACCTTGAATAGATCCTTACCGATACTTGTTTAAAAACTATTATTGTACATAAATTTTGCCAATGTCAAAAAATCATCCCAAATGCCTTTTATTTCTAAAATCAAAACTCTTAGCATATCCTCCAAAATCTAAATCGTACACTCTGATTATCCATCTATTTGAGGATAGTACGGTATACTAAATTTTAAATTTGTCCTCAATTTGCAATACAAACTCTCCTAAAATTTGGAGGCAAACTTTGGGTCTTGATCAGACACAATAGATGCTGGTACACTATGCAATCTCACCATTTCATTGAGATACAATCTAGCCAATCGATCTTTGAAAAATGTCATCCATATAGCTATTAGCCAATTTTATAAGCTGATCAACAATTACCTAAACAAATCATGATTCCTCAGCCTTTTCGGCAATCCTATTACAAAATTCATTAATATATCCCCCCATTTCTAGTTAGGAGTAGGCATCGGTTGCAAAAGACTATGTGGCTTCTTGTTCTCAGCCTTCAATTGTTGATAAATCAAATATCAACCCACATAACCCGTAATTTTTCTCTTTATATTTGTCCACTAAAATATTATCTTCAAATCTTAGTATATTTTATTAATCCCGGAAAAGATAATGTATTTTGATCGATGGGCTTCATTCTTTTTTTGATCGATGGGCTTCATTCATAATCTCTTCCTTCAACTCTCCAATGTTTGATACACATATCTAATCTTGGAACCTCAAGACTCCATCAACCTAAACACTAAAATCAACTCTAGAGTCCCGATTTAAATCTCTGACAATATTCACTAGAAATGGATCATTCATTTGAATTTCTTTAATCTCCTTCAAAATCTCCAATTGGACTTAAAAAATATGACAAAATCATCCGAATGCCTTAGGAGTGCCTCTTAATGTCGCATTGCCTCATGCATTCTAGCATCTTCATCTCTTAAATCCTCAAATTAGTCACAAAACTCGCTTGGGGACTCAAAGCATCTATCACAACATTAATTTTTTCAGGTTGGTACTGAATCTCACAATTGTAGTCCTTAAGAAAATTGATCCATCTACTTTGTCTTATATTCAATTCTTTATGAGAAAATAGATACTTTAAACTTTTGTGATGTGAATACACCAGAAACTTTTTACTGTACAAATAATGTCTACAAATCTTTAATACAAAAATTACTGCCGCCAACTCCAAATCATAAGTCAGGTAGTTCCTTTCATGAGCCTTTAATTATCTCAACCCATACGCTATCACCTTTCCGTGTTGTATTAAAATACAACCTAATTTAGTCTTGAAAGTATCACAATAAACTACAAATCTATTGAAACATTGTAGAATCGTCAAAACCAGGGCAGTCGTCAATCGAGTCTTCAACTCTTGAAAACTTTTCTTGTATTCCTCCATCCAAACAAACTTCTTTCTTTATCAATCAGGTTAATAGTATGGCAATTCTAGAAAAATTCTCCACAAATCTCTAATAGTAGCATGACATTCCCAAGAAACTCCTGACTTCAGTCATTCTCATCGGGTAGCTCCAATTAATAATAACCTAAATTTTTTTAGGGTCAACTCAAATGCCACCCTTCAAAATCACATGGCCTAAAAACACAACTTCTTTAACCTAGAACTCGTACTTCTTTAACTTGGCATATAATCTCTGTTCCCAACATGTCTAAAGCACAATCCTAAAATGCATTTCGTACTCATTATAATTCCTCAAATAGATTAAAATATTGTTAATAAATACCACCATAAATTTATCAAGATAGGATTAGAATACTCAATTCATCAAGTCCATAAAAGTTATAGCGGCGTTAGTTAACGCAAATGATATAATTAAAAACTCATAATGTCCATACCTCATTCGGAATGTCGCCTTCACTATATCTTTCTTCTTAAATCTCAATTGATAATATCCCAAACAGAGATTGATCTTTGAAAACACTTAGGCTCCTTGTAACTGATCAAATAAATCATCAATCCTTGGCCATGAGTATTTGTTCTTGATAACAATCTTATCTAATTTCCGGTAATCAATGCACAACCTTATGGATTTATCTTTCTTCTTCACATATAGTACCGGGCACCCCATGAAGATACACTTCGCTGGATAAATCTTTTCTCCAATAACTCTTATAATTGCTGCTTTAACTCCTTAATTTCCGACAGTGCCATTAGATAAGGTGTCTTCGATATAGGTGCTACTTCAGACACGATCTCAATCTCAAATTCAATTTTACGATATGGTGGTAATCCAAGTAAATCTTCTGAAAAAAATCTTCAAATTTGCACACCACTAGAATATCACTTGTTGGGGCACTATGACTCCTAATTGTGCTCGCATAAGCCAAATAGGCTTGATATCCACTTTCCATCAAGTGACGAGCACGTCAGGCCGAAATGAAATAGGAAAATTCTTTATACATTACACCTTGAAAATAAAATGGTTCACACCCTAGAATAGCAAAATAGACTCTCTTATGGAAACAATCAATACTAGTATGATAACTTGCTAACCGATCTATATCTAGAATTACATCAAAGTTATATGTCTAACAAAATCAAGTCTATAACCAACTCTTACCCATTAACCCAAATGACACACCTCGAGTACACAATAACCGCAATCAAAGATGATCCTGTAGGTGTTGATACAACCAATACATAATCCAAAATCCTCAAGGGTGACATAAAATGATGAACAAACTTTGGTAACACAAATGAATGTGTAGACCTCAAATCTAAAAGTATATTATCTAGAGTGCCAAAGATAGTGAGTTTACCTTCCACCATAGTAGGCGTTGCCTCGCATCTTGCATCGTAACAGCAAAAGCTCTTCCCAAAACATTAGGCATTTTTGTCGCTGGCCTCATAAGATGAGGGCAATCCTTTATCATGTGGTTGGGCTGACCACAGTTAAAGTAAGCTCCCAAAACTTTGAAGTAGGGCCTTCCTCCATGTGACTTTCCCTGCCGATTGTTAGCCCAGTACTCCTTGAATTTTGGCTCCTTTCTTCCCTTGCTTCGTTGGCTTTGCCTTCTTATGGGATCCTCTTGATTCCAAACTTTGGTTGAAACTTTGGCCTCCACGGCTAACCAACTTCTTCTCATAGAACTTCTCCCTTTCAAGCTCCTTCTCGAACAATAGAGGTCGGTCCAATATGTCTCCATATGTTCTCAACTTAAGCGTCACAGGCTATCTTCGAATTTCATCCTTCAAGCATTGTTGAAATTTCCTTGCCTTCCTTGCTTTGTCATGCACCATGTGTGGCGCATAGAGTGGCAACTCCATAAACTCAGCATCATATTTAGCCATGGTACAGTTCCCTTGTCTCAATCGTGCAAATTCATCTTCCTTCTACTCCCGAAGGTTTGTCGAGAAGTACTTGTCCATAAAAGCTTTAACGAATATGTCCCATGTGATCTTATCATCTTCCAAACCCAAGGCCCTCTTCATCATCGACCACCAATGGTCGGCTTCACCATTAAGCTTGTAGCTAGCGAACGTTTCATTGTCCTCTTTTGGGCAATGAATTACGATGAACTCCTTCTTGATCTTCTGGATTCTGGCACTCTTTCATTAGTAAATAGGTCATAAGCCATCGTCCCCGGGTTTACTGGTGCTAGAATTGGCTTCGAGTTAGGTTAACCTCTAACCATCGACTCCATAACATCTGTTATCCTCGCCATAATGTTCAAGTATTCCTCATCATAGTCCAAGCGAGAGCTTTTTCTAACATTACTTCCATGTCCTTGCCATCTGTTAGTCCTATCATAAGAATATTATTATATTAGAATCTCAAACCAAAATCAATAAAATTCAATCATTAAATCAGCTGAGGCATTTCCTTATAACTTCTCTGATACCACCTTACACTGTCACGTCCTAAATTCTGATATCGAATTAAATCTTAATCATTATTATTTTTACTTAATCACTTATTCCTTTAATTAATCATTCAAACGTAAAATTTACGCCGATATCTCAACCAACCACAAATAAATTACCACAATATCATACAAAATATTCAAAACATATGCCACGTCACTTGTGGCTCCAACACTAACCCAAAATATAATGTCAGACCTTACATAAGTAAGGATGCCTATCTAAACAAAATTGACACAATAAAATCTATAGAAATGATAAATTCTGTTGAAACGACCATTATTCATGACTTGACAGACCAATAATCAAACTACTGATACAACCAACAAATAACATAATCGGTACAACTGCTATCCAAATACATAATCATCAATGACTATTATTCAAGACCGAAATTACAGCTAAAATTACAATATTAACCCCATTAACTACTGTCCAAAAATATAAAACAACATTTAAGATTAATAAAACTCTAAACTAAGCTCTTCGAACATCGCCATATCTTCACTCCTACTCATCTGACAACAATTCGTGCATCTCATCTAAATGGGTTAGTAAAATAGTAAGAGAGTAAACTAATAATTCAACAAGTCACATATATAACGATAAACATATATATATATATATATCTTTATATTAAAAGCATATCGGGAGAGCTATAAATCGTGATCAGATGCAATAACATGAACTTGTGCAAAAACGTTTTCATAATACATTTTCAAATTTCTTATCATGTTTTTGTTCTATTAAAATTATCAAACATGATTAATTCTAATTTTTATTAAAGATCAGATAGTAGGTCTTACAAACTAAATGAACGGATAATCAAAATTTGGGTTATATATGTCCCACACAATCAAATACCATACGCTACTATTCAAAATTCATAAGTAGGCTATCTACATATCACCCTACAAGTAAGGCCGAATGACGAATCTCACTCACAGATAATAGTTCGGATATCAATATACCTTTATAATGTACTAAAGTATGCCATAATATACTACCCATTGAAATTATCCTTGGTCCAATATAATTATTTAAGAAAACTCTACACTTTGCTTTATAGTTCTTAATTTTCTCACTCCTCTAAAAAATGATCATATTTCTTAACTTAATTATAGAGTTTTCCTTTTACAATTCCAAAAATTCATGTCATGTAAAACTTAATTTTTCTATGAGATGCCGAATTAGCATGCATTGTAAAAAAAATTAACATGTAATACAAAATTCAGCAATTATATTAAAATTTAAACCATATAAGTTAAATTGTGGACATTTTTTAACTCATACAAAACATATATTTGACAATTTAAAACAGGTATAAACTACTATATGAATTTAAAACATGTGAGAATAACAAATTTATCAAAAAAATCAACAAAAATCAGTAAGGGAGAAAAAATCTACAAATCTCAGTTATTGTTGTTCACATGTAGGGAAAATTGTGTAAGTTTTCAAAATATTTAGATCATATACATTGTAGTTTTTGGACTTGCAATAATATCATGCATGAAATTAAGCATGTGGAAACATTATATCAAGAATTTAGACCATGCATGAAGCTATAATACAGATTCTAGAACATATATACTTAATATATCGGCTTAGACATAATTCTTGTGAAATTTTTGCTATGAAATTACAGAAAAATAACATGTATTATGAGGTTCCCAAATCAAAAATAGAATGAACATGAGACCAGGCATATCTTTAGAATATTGGATAATTAAATACATGTATCTTGGAATTTTTAGATGTTAAAAACACCACCCAAAGCTTTCCCGTTCAACACATGCTCAAATTCACTCAAAACAACCGCCGCTTGATGCATGCTCAATCCGCCGCTCGAGCCGAAACAACAAAAACCCAGCCGCCTGATGCATGCTCAACGCCGGCTCGAGCGACGCTTCCAGAATCCTCTGGAAAGCTCCACCGCTCGCCTGGCGCTCGAGCGGGGGCTCGAGCGAAAATTCCAGAACCTTCTGGAATGCTCCCGCTCGCCAGCTGCCCTCTGGAATTCTCCGGAAGCTTCCGCCACTCGCTGCTCGCTCGACAGGCGCTCGAGCGGCCCGACGGCTTATAAATAGGCAGCGAGCAGGCGAGCGAGCGGGCAGGGAGAGAAGAAGAGAAGAGGAAGAGAGAGAGAGGAAGAGAGAGAAAGAGAAATGGAGGACCATGTGAAGAAGAAGGAAGGAAATGAAGGCTCCTGAGGCCGATTCCGAGCTCAAGCTAGTTGGAGAAAATATGGAGCACCTCGAGGCAAGTATTCTCATACTCACTAATTGTTGTACTGTGATCATTAATAGAATTATCGTTCCAATATCCATCCAAAAGACGAAAATCACATAACCCATGATTAATGATGAAAGAATATCCTAAATGAAAGTCTAAAGAATGAATCACCACATCCCGACCATGCATACGTAATAGCCGAACAATCGATCTCATGAAGNTAATTTCATATGCATTGAAATGCGGCTTCTTCTCGAATGCTGCACATTAAAGTACATTGAAATTTGATAATGAAAGAGAAACTACAATATAAAGTGAAAAAATAAAACATGAAAATTACAAAAAAAAAAAAACACACACACACATTTGAGATTTTATTTTTTACTTTTTTCCCACTTGCAACTTACAGATCTCACATTGAAGCCATTTTTTGGGGGGTAATCGTTCTGATCCTGCCTGACCCAGCAAAAAAACAAGAGAGAGATTTATTATTATTAGTATTATTCTCTGAAAACAATTAGTACGGCATGCGTGCCTTCTCAGGGGAAGTGAATGGAGAAAACATATGAACTGTTACTCCTTTTCCTCATGACCTTGTAGTTAGTCTATGCCAATTGTTAGAAACCTTCCCTCCAGCAACATTGCCATTATCTCGTATAAATCCCATGCTGATAATAAACACCGCAAGCATTATTTCACTCCTTTTTTAATCACACCTAGTCTCTTCTTCAACTTCTCCCTATTCTCAAAGAAGAATCCATGCCTTTGGCGGACCCAGCAAAGAGCCGAGCAATCTCCAACTGGGTGTTTGCAGTGATCTCAGTTCGTTTGAGATCGAGTTCTCCTCTTTTAGTTTCAGCTTCGATTCTCATCCTCTCCAACTCTCTCATGGTGTCCATCCTCACCTGCTCGGATCGCACTAATGCTTCTGCTAGCCACCTAATGCTCTCGGCTATGCCCATCTCCTTCCTCCTTCGCTTCTTCCTCCTCTCTGCCCTCGATTTCAGCCTCGTCTTCAACTTTATACCATCCTTGTCACTGAAAAGATCTGGCGTGCTGCTATCTGTTGCCATGGGATCTTTATCTAAGGGTCGCTCTGACAATTTGTCTGCCCCTCCATCTTTCTGCCACATGAACAAGTTGGCAGGTTATGATCACAGCACAATCATTAATAGCATTAAGAATCTAGCTAATTTGGAAAGAACTGGAAAGTGATTACTTTCAAGAAATAGGGAATCAGTTCATGGAATCTGCTTCATGGTGCATTTTTTTTACTACTCGGGTCAATATTCTCCGGTCTGAATAAGTCAAACATCAACTTGAGCAATCTAGCTGCGCCACTCACTTAGAGAGTTCCGTTTCAACTACATTCAAATTTCTCACAATATTATTTAAATTGAATTCAAGTAGTATCAAGCTTCTGCACATGGCTCATCCCATTGTATATTTCCTAAATCTAGTACTGAGGACCTTGTTTATTCTAATTACTTTTTCGGCTGAGTTTGCACTACATTTGGCACCATGTGCCAAATACGTGACCATACCATCAGGTGAGAATCATGTAGGAGAGAAATCAGGTAATGAGTCAGCGTCAAGTTTCAGACAACTGCAATGGCCCAAATCCATTGGGAAAACAAGTCACGACTCACGCCATTGCATTTTCAGTTACACTTGTTTGGCAAACAAATTTGGCCCCGTACAGTGTCTTAGCTTGGTTTGGTAGCTAAAACATTCATCTTTTTAAATCAACAGACCCAACATTCCCTGGGGGTAATGCAGGTCAAATAAGTGACCTGCCACAGAAATAGGAGAATGTTCAACTGCTATTTTAATTATTCGTGCATCCCTATTTTCATGATAAAGCTCCTATAACTTCAGATATTCATGTGGGGACCTAGGTTCATAATCTATCTGTGCTACATTCAAACTGCTACGCATTACGTAAGAGTCCGAGGAGTTAGACAAGCAGCCCCCAACAAACCTCAAAGCACAAGCACACCCAACCTGAACCTAGAAAATAGAATGGAGAGCTACAAAAGCTTGCTCAACGCATCCCAAGTCCTTTTACAGGTGATTCCACTTGTAACCACAATAGAACGCCAGTGGCCAAGAACAATGCTTGTTTTAGGTCATTTGTGCACGTTCAAGCCCAAGAAAATGAAAGGGGTCTTATTCAATGTTAGTAGTAGCCTGATTAGGTAGGTACTAAAGTGAGAACACCAGGGCATTAAACTCATAAGTTGAACAACAACAAAGCAACCTTTGCGGAGGCTAAAACCCTACACCTCCTTCCGTTTTTAAGTAGGTGTTTGCTTTAATTTCACCTTAATTGGCAATGTTTATAATAATTTGGATGAACCATCCTCTGAAATTTATAATTTCAGTTTGCATTAATTCGCACATGGGCTCTAAACTAGTTAATTGGCACACTTCTGCCAATCAATTGAACACATGCTAGGCCAAAAACCCAATAAGCTTCCGTTCATGACCTTATCAGGACAACTCGCCTCTCTGGCCAGCAGCACTCATCTCTTGACCATTAGTAACTTTCCCTCTGCCAGGGTACAAGCATTGGAATGCATAAGCTTGAATGAAACTCTTTTCTGGTCCACTAATTTGTCTTGAATACTACTACTTCCCTTTGATGTCATCTCATCAGTAGGAATGTTCTTAAAGAAACCCTCATGCAACTATGACCAAATCTCCAATTCAGCGCTTTCGTGTTAACCTTGGAAATTGAAGCCTCCATCAAATATCAACGAGATCCACTATCTATCGTCCAGCTCATCTCATGGCATGCGAGGTTACCCATCTTCTCATCATCAACAATGAGATCACCACAAGTTGCAGTAGAGACCTTAACAATGCCGTCATGAATCAAGATTTATTTTCTTTTGTTGTTCAGCACCTCCTTTCTCTTACTTACTCTTAGAAGCAATTCCACTTCATATAATTGCCACAATAACAACACTAGGTATTTGGATACAGCAATTTTGACTTACTTGACTCTCGTCTCTAGTCTTGGAAGCCTTTCCCTTACTACTTCCTCAGGTTCTGGAAATCAATATTTTGGGTTGTGAAGATGCAAAATCTTAAAATCTTCTTCTCATTTCTTTATTTAGAGTGGCACCCTTAGCAATCCCCAATGTCAAAGTAGCATTGGGAGTAGAGTTAACAATAAAGATCTAAAAAACCTTCCAAAAATCTAGTCAAGTGGTCAATAACCATAATCTAAGCAACTCATCATCAAATTTCTTTCCCATGGTGAACAATTGATCAACAGATACTTGGAACTCATTTAGATAGTTGGCAACAAAGTTTCCTTCCTTATACTTCAAGTGCATCAATTTCATTAAGTGATAAATATATTGTTACTCATTTTCAAAGCATATAATGCTTCAAGCTCGTCCTAAAGGTTCATGCATATTTTTCATTTCGAATATGATTATATACATTATAATCAACAAATTGCATAATACACCCACACACTTAGTCATGCTCAAAAGCACATTCCACTTTGGATTTAAATTCTAGCCTTTGAATAGCAAACAAACGAAGATGCAATGCTTTCACAACAATAGATTTTTCATCTTACTCCCCCAGATGTCAAAGTTTATACCATTCAAGCAAATTATTTTATTTATGCCACCATCAATTAAAAATACATTGACAAAAGCAACCCAGACTCTCTGATACCACTTCTCGAGATCGGTTCACCAGACTTTGTCACATAGAGTCCAGAACAAATTTCTATTAGGATTAATTATCATACCCTTTGTTCAAGTTCCTAAGGAGGAGATATGACAATCGATATTCACAAGTGAAAATTATACAATAAAATGAATACACGAACTTTTATGTGGAAAGCATATTTGAGAATCAAAGGAAAAATCAAAGGACATAAAAGGACATAGTGTCCAAAATATATTTATTATATGTAGATTTAGTTTGAACAAACCCACTAAAAACACCTTCAGATTCACCACAAAATATATGCAAACTAAGCGATAAACATCAAGAAAGCAAATGGAATAAAATAATTGGTAAAAATATTTTATACAATGACTAAAATAACTAATGAAGAAATGAACATGACTAGAAGTTCAACATTTGACAAAATCTCCTCCTCTTCTCCCTTTCTCTCTCTCTGTTAACTTTCAAATTGTATTTTGAAAATTACTTGCATTAACTGCCCAAAAACAAAGCAAAACACTTAAAAAATCATGTCTAACATTTGAATTGCAATATTGGCATTTGAATGCTAAGAGAAAAAATTCCAAGAAATTGCCCTAGCGCACACTCGTTCTTTATGAGCACGTTAGGCACAATCATTTTGTCCACTTGTGTGTTATGTGCCTTTCATGTATGCATTAGACATAGATATCTTATTCACCTATGCACATACACCCATCAGACGTGTATTAGGTATTGTACACTTGAGAGCCGTCCTTCACTCAAGCAAGTTCTCATATAAACATCAAGCGAAATTCTCTTCTTGCAGCAGAGTTGAAAATTAACATGTATAGTGAGTGTGAGACTTAAAAGGGACTACCCTAAACCCAACAAAAACAAAGTTATTCTTACTACCATTCTGTTTCACCACTAAAGGCACATGGCTTTTTGCTAGGGAAGATACCTTCTTGACGCTTCCATGCTTAGCCAATGAAGTGCCTATGGCTATGACTATGTCTAAAACAACAGGCTTCTCAAAATGGCTGGTTCAAATATAGGATGCCCTATTCTGAGGATGGCAAGAAAATGGCTGCATACTATAAATGGCATAATTTTTTTTAGACACCACAATAGTGAACGAGTTGTGTTTTAGGGTATTACAGAACTTGGGGGATAGGGGATCCTCAAGTTTCCTGCTTACGAAGTTCAACTGCAGAAGAGTGGTTCACCCAAAGGTTCTTAGATCTGGTTATCTTCCCAGAACATAGAAAAGTTGATTCAGAAGAAGTGACAACAAAGGCTGGACCCACAGGTACTAAAGAAAAGACAGGCATGAGGCCTTCAAAATGAACATGTTTGAAGGAAGAAGGAAACATTGACGTGACTGTTGACACCACTACAGAAAAAATAATAGTGAGCACATCTTCAGAGCATAAGGCCCCATGTCAGAGTCTATTGTTGGTGATGAAGAAGAGACCGAAGATGGAAAAAGCTCACTGCTTAGAAGATTGATGCTTAACTCCATGAACAAGGACTAGGCCTCTCTGATGATCTTTTAATCCGAGATGGTGAAGATAATCGATGATTTTGACCATGGGGATGAGGCACCATATGTGCATACTCTACTTTTTCCATCACTATGGTTTGACCTTGCCAATGCCTTTCAAGCCAAGGAAAGGAAAACAGGGAACTGACATATGAAAGATGTTTCAAAAACAAACTTAGAGAAGAAAATTTTCAAGAACCTACCTAAAATGATAGAGCTAAACATCAGAAACCACCGTTCAAAAAAGCAAATTGCTGTGTGTGTTTGTCAAAGGAAACTGGTTGATAATGGAGGGGCACTAAACATTGTGCTTGCTCATGACATTGGAAAATTCCAAGGATATCAATTCTTCAGACTCTGGGTGCTACAGAGTTTGCAGCAGCAGTCACCCTATCCATCAAGATGTCACCTCATTGAATGGGCCGTGGTTCCAAAAGGAGTGCTGGTCACTTTATTCCTAGTTGAGGCAAAAGCTAGCTACAATGGATTGTTAAAGAGTGAACGGAAACCCAAAAATCAATATGTCCCTTCATCCCTATGTCAGCTATTGATATTCTAGCACAAAAACAAAGTTGAAGACATAGTTGAAGTTCAGAAAACTTTTCTTATTGAGACCAACATGGCTGAGACATTATGCTATGTTAAGCAACTTAACACGCTCAAGTTCACAAGGAAGAATGAAAAATGAAAGTATATTGGAATGAACTACAACTTTGACCTATTGCCAGTCAAGGGATTATAGAGACCTATTGATGCGGACATCCAAATTATACAAATTAGAAGAGATTTATTTTGATTTCCTTTGATCTTATTTTATTTAAAAGATTATAATTTTATTTGCTTTTATTATACTGTGATTTTATTTGATTTACTTTTATTTGATTGAGATTTTATTTTATTTTAAAAACTTAAACCATATTTAGTTAGTAAGTTATATTTCTTTCCAACTTAGTCTAGAATTTGAATTTTCTATATAAGGACCCTACTTCTATTTTTGAAATTTGTTTTTTAATATAAAATTTGGGCCGGAGGCGGCCCGTATTTTTTTTATTTTTAATGTTCGACCCGTTATCAGACATCGAAATTGGGGATCATGGGGCAGATTTTTACCACTGACCTTGTCCTTCCGATCGACGTCATCGGAATCCAGCGAGTTTTCTGCAGTCTCAACAGGCGGCGCAGCAGGAGGAGCCGCCGCAGGCGCTGGTTGAGGCGGTGTCGGCGTTGGCGATGGTTCCGACAATACCGAAGGCGGAATGTTGTTATCCGGCCGTGGCAACAGAGGTGAAGGCGATGTCAGTTGCACTGAATGGGGCGGAGGCGGAGGCGGTGGTCCGCCACTAGCGCGCAACAAATGATCTAGCCTAGAGAAAAGAGGCCAAGACGAAGCATCAACGGTGGCAGATTCCGATCTATATCTCTTCTTCATCGACTCGATTTTATTCTTGCACTGCGTCTGCGTTTTGGGGTATTTCGTACAGTTGGATCGAGACGACACGTGCCGCGCTACGTCCTCCCAGTCTTGGCCTTTCAGCTTGGCGCGATTCCGCAGAACCCATTTCGATTCATACGCTTCGAGCAGGCTTTCCACCGCCCCGTCGCTCCACTCATCTCTCTTCATCCTATCAACTCCTCCGGCAAATGGTTTCCTAGTAGATTCCTCTTTCGCGTTAGAATTAGAGAACAGAGGGGTGTTCCCGTAAATCTTCTCTCTCTCCATCTTCCCTTTCTCCTCCCTAATTACCTGAAACCACCAAATTGACTTTCAAGTATGCCATTGGCTGTTTAAAGTTGAAGCGCAGCATTGGATGCTGTGGAGGATTAGTTCAATTAGTGGTCCAGAAAAAAAATGACTGTGACAGATTGAGAGAGAGAGACTGGCATTCCTGATATTCTTAATTTTGTTATTTTACACAAATAATTTTTCTGAATAATTTGAGTTCAATTCTAATTATTTTTGGTAATAATTAAATAAAAAAAATATTTTATTGTGTTTTAATCATTGCTGTGGGCATATTAGACCTAAAATTTAGCGGTGGATATAGAGATTTAATTTGAATACGTCTTAAATCTGAATTGTTCAAGGAATTAGGGGGTCATCATATTTAAAAGTCTGATCAAATGCGCGTTAGTCCTTATTACTTTAAATCTAAATTTTGCACGTTATGACAAACGAATAAGAGATAAGATGAATACGAAATTACTCCTCAATATATCATCCGATATTTAAATTAATAATCTTTCTATTCAGAAGAGAAAAGATGAGCAAATGCGTTGATGCAAGTGGTTGGGGACTGAGTATTTGATGAAGGATTAGACTTCATGGTGCGCTCGAAGGAGCGAGTATCTTTTGAGGTGTTACACTCGCAAGGGAGAGTGACTTTGGAAATGATGTACTCGCCCGTTAAAGTGGCTTTGATCAACTGAACTTTTGTTTGTTTGAATATTCTTATAAATGTCTAGATATCTCCCCTTTTCTCCCATGGGTGAAAGGGAATATTTATAGTGAGGGGCGCCCGTTTGGCAGTCTCTCGAGCATTATGCGTATACAATTACAAATGGTGATAATTGTGTAACTGTGGCCTACATTTATCGATTAGGTTATTATGATTTTTGACCGTTGGATCGGTGCGGTAACTATCTGTCACAGTTTATTGATTATCCATTAATACATATTTATTGTTGGATGATTTTCGGTCACACCTCTTAGATCAACTGCCACACTTTTTGCTTCTTGGGCCAAGAGGATTTTTTGATGAGCCACCGTTACTTGGGCTTTTCTCCATTCTGCACACTAAGTTCCGGGCCACCCCATGTACCATTGTACCTATCACTAGCCTCCCGTATTGGGAGGTTTAAATTTTTAACTCCTAGTATATTCAAGATGGGATACCAGCTACAAATCTTCCACGCGTGCTCCTTCCCCAAATATTTTGTGGATTCGGTGCTATATTCGACAGAATTTGATTTGATTATCTATTATCAATGCTGGAATGTGCAACCTTCTTTGATTAATGCTTGTTGATCTTCCTTTCTAGTTGTAAATGAAGATGTTCTCTATACTTTACATCACAAAGTGTCTTTTATCTATTATGGAGTGAAACTGTTTGAAGCCAGCATGAAACCTTCACTGTCACAAGCCAAAATTAGGAGTTCTTCTCCAACGTTTGAAGTTAAGATCTGATAATGCGCTTAAAATCTGTCTTGATTATCCTTTTTTATATGACAATTTACCTTGAATTTTCTTTTTTACGCCCGTTCCAAAATTAGACCTTCATTGTTGTAATAAGGTCTTGTGTTTTGGAGGGTGGTTTCCTCCTCTCCCCATTGTGTCGGGTAGTCCTCTCTGATATAGTTTTGAGGAGGAGGTGCCCTAGACTTTGATTGGGGAGGAATTGCTTTCCTCTTCTCGTTTATGTCGAGTGATCTACTCTGCTACAGTTCTTAAGAGGACTGTTTCCAACTCTGACTAGGGAGAGATTTTTTTTTTATTTGCCTCCCCATCAAGGAAACAGTGCAATTCTAAAAGAGGCTACTATTATTTCTTTAGGGGGTACTTTTCTACTCTTCCCCATTTGAAATAGGCAATTTAATGAGTAATACTGCTATCATTTCAGGGGTAAGTGCTTTTCTTATATTTTCATCCATCTTAAGGTCAATTGGACTATTATAGTCAGATTGCTGCTCCATGTATTATTTATTTTCTTTTAAATTATACTTTATTGTTGTAAGCTTATATATTGTGAAAGAAATTAATGAATTGAATTCCTTGAACTTTATTTATCTTTATTGTATAGCTTTAATATTCTTATATGTTTTGAATAATTAAAACACTTGAATGTTATTTTGTTGTCGTATAATTTTTGAGAATCTGATAATTTGGATTACTGATAACTTATTCTTCTAACAATTCAACTTAAAATAATTTATTTCAAATATTTGGCTAAACATATGTGAATTAATTGAATTAGTCTCAAGTATGTTAGGGCCATACGTTGTCAACCTATTGTGTTAAAAAGCGAAATGTCAAGGCATTGTAACCTATACTGTGCCGGAGATTCACTAATCAGGGTATAAGAGTTGTCCGCTATCTGCCTGCTAGTTAGGAGGCATAGTGCCAGGCCATCATTATTGGCATAGTGAAACTGATGCGTCGTAGCACTCTTCGGTATAGGTACGTGTCTCAACCATTATAGGAACACGCCTCTTTAGACCTCTTAAACGACGATGTTCTTGAGCCAAAAGTTAAGTTATTTAAACTCTAACCCTTTGCCCCTTATGCACTTCTCCATTCTTTATATCATTTTGCCCTAATTTTCTCTTTTCACTTCTCTCTTCCATGTCCTCTCAAACAGCCTCCTAGGGTGTCGCTATGATCCAGTTTGTCATCACTTGTAAGGATGTGGATGCTTTGTACGAGAAGTGTAATATTCCTAGTGCCATTCTGTACATAATGTCAAGGGATAAAGATAGGCTTATGCTCTTCAACTTGGATTCATTACTATCTATAGGGCCCATCTGAAATGAGGCCTTTGTATTCCATTTGCGAAAGAGCTATACAAAATCTTAGAGGCTTTTGAGATTCTAGTGGCACGCCTCAATCCCAATGCTCTTTGATATTTGGTTTCTTTATATATTTTCTTCCATTATAAGAAACTTCTCCCGGATGCTTGGGCTGTGAAGGTAATCTTTCAGTTCAATTTGGATGCAAACTGGATTTTTTAACCGCCTGTAAGAGGTTCAAAATAAGTGGGAGGAATCTAGATTCAATAACAGGTCTGAAGGATTGATTCTTTTATATTACAATTCCTTCTGATTGTACCTTCTCCAATGATTAGGGTAGAGTCAATGGTATCTATGTTGGAGATGTTCTGGAGAGAGAGGATCAAATAGCTTGGCCTCTGACGAAGCTCGTTAAGGAGAATGCCGCCATCCTGCGTCGTATGGTTACTTGGCTCACACAGAAGGCATTTGCCAAGGTTCAGTGGGAGGTTAGGATGGAAAGGAATGATGTCACCGCCATGTCATTTTGACGGCCCAAGAGGAAGCCGGGAGAGCTCTTCTTCTGAGACTTTCTTGAAAGGTCGGTTGGTAGGGTAGTTCCTTCCTCTTCTTCCTCGACCAAGTATGAGTGAATTGTGGATGAGGCCTGTGAAGCACTGATCGCAGAACAAGCTGGTGAGTCATCGCAGAAGCCGGGTTCCACTCATTCCTCCCCAATTCATCCTGTTTTTGAGGAGACGATCAAACTTGTTGAGGGTGATGAGCCCCCTGTCCATTCTGCTACAAGAATTAACGACCTGTCAGCTGGTGGATCAGATGAACCGATCAAAGCTCCAGCTATAACTGAGTATGGGGTTCCAACTTTGGTTGCTTTGTCACCTAATGCATTAGTCTCCACGCTTCCTACTGTTTTGTTAAGGAGTGTGTTAATAATGATCAGTCGGTTGAAGAATTAATTGGAAATAATCCTGAGGTCGTGGCTGCTAAGGGGTCCCTTGCCCTGAGGCTTCAACACCTGAGCTTCCGAAGGCTTTTGGGTGCTTCTGATTCTTCTCTTGACTCTGAGATGCCCCTCTATCACCATGCATTATCTCTATCATGTTGGAGCCCTCCATCCATATCTGGACTTAAGGATTCTCCCAGTCCATCCTACTAGGAGGGTCCATTTTTCATTAGGGTACTGCTTGCAAAAGTCTTCATTCTATAGTTATGTTCTTTATTATTGTTCCTGATTAATTGTTCCATTTTGCTTAACAGACACAGGAATTACTTTGTTTGATCTTGGGGGGTTTGTACCACCAAGATGTTGAGATTTCTTGCCTGTCTCAGATGTATGCTAATCTTGGTGTTCTCAGGGAGATGGAAATCTAAGTAGACACTTCCATTCCTGAGGCTTAATAGAGCCAAGAATGGGTTGCTTTCCTTGACCAAGAGCTATCTGAGTCTCAAGTTAGATCCCAAGAGCTCTCAGATGAAAGATCTCCAACTCTGGATTGGATCGCTTCGCTCGAGAACAAGTTTCAGGAGGTCAAGCAGCAATTCATCGATATTCAAAGTAAGTGTGCTTGCCTTGAAGGAGAGTTGAGGAGTTGGCCTTGATATAAACGATAGATTCTGGGATGGCATTCATCACTGCAAATGGATTGTGTCCTTGGCTACACCCGACTTTCCTCTTGGTTTCCTCAATCCGAGAAATACTGGAGCTTTTCGTTGCTCTAATTTGGTTGATTTTTTGGAGATAGGTGGGGAGCCTTCACCACATTCAACAGAGGGCTCCCAACCTTAAGATAGTCGTTCTATTCAAATGAAGGTATTGGGAAGTATCTTGTAATCTCTTGGTGGACACTCCTCATTGTATATATTAATTCTTCAATAAATTAATTAGATAGCTTAGATTATTGTCACTGATATCTTTGAGTTTACGTCGAATCTCTTTACTTAAAATATGTTCTATTTACTGATTAAGCATTATTATTATTATTGCTTGGCTTGGTAGAACATATTTGTATGATTGTGCTCATTCCTATGAGAGAACATCATAGCACTAGGAAAGCCTCTTTATAGCTGACTAGATTTAGTTGTCATAGTTGTCGAGTTTTGATAGAGCCTAGACCATCATCCGTACTAAGTTGATGGTAGACATTCCTGTTAAAGGAAGTTATAACACTTATACGTTGGGTACTAGTCCGCCGACTGCTGTCGACTGATGGTACTCTTTCCTATGGAAGGATATCGTCGTACGTGTGTTGAAAAAGTCCCCTAAAGTTTTATTTTGTTTTAACCGCTTTAAAGAGGGTTAGGCTTCTGTCCTAAAGTCCCTAGGCCATTATCTTCAACCTCGTTTGGGTCACTCGATTGTCTAGACAAAGGTTTAGCGTTTGACCTCTTTTGGGCCACTCGGTTATTTGAATTGAGGTTTTAACCGTACTTTAGTAGGTCGAGTCACAGATGAAGATTCTTGCCTGACTTAGGGATAGTCTAGGTCCTTGAATTCATGCAATCACATATAAGTATTCTCACGAACATAATCAACAACATAAATAAAATTATTTTATTAATTGAAATATGGTTATATCATACAAGCAGGTCGTATGTCATCTACTAGATTTACCTGTGCTCGATAACGATTCTTTGATAATATTTTTTGAGATGGATGGCGTTTCATATTTTTGGGACTAATTTTTTTGTTTTGAGTGTGTGGCTTTATGCACCATTTTGGAGAATTATTGAGAGTACAAATGGTCTCTCCCAATTCAGGGACAACTTATTCCTATCGGCGGTTTTGCCAGTTACCTCTATGCTCCATAAAATTAGGTTTCCTATCTCGAACTAGTGTGCTTTTATCTTCTTGTTATAGTACCTAGCGATTCGTTGCTAATAAGTCGTCGTATACAGCCTTGCTACGTCTTGAGCTTCTTTGAGCAAGTTTAGATACTCTCTGAATTGTTGGAAGTTGCTTTGTGGGTTAAAATTTTCAATTCAAAGGCAGGGCAGACCAATCTCTACTATATGATCGCTTCAATCCCGTAGTATAAACTAAATGGTGTTTCTCATGCAGGTCCTCAGTGTTGTCTTATAGGACCACAGCATAGAAGGTAATTTGTCTACCCAAAAGCCCCATGCATCCTCTAACTTTGTCTTCAACTGATGTAGTAGGGTTCAGTTCATCACTTTCATTTACTTGTTCACTCAGGGATAGGTGATGGAAGTGTAAACCAACAAAATTCTCAAACTTGTGTAGTACTTGGTGAAACTTTTGTAAGTGAATTAGGTTTTACTGTCGGTCAATATGATCTTGAGAATTCTAAATCTGCATATGATACTCTGCCGAGCAAACTTTATTGCGTTCTGCTCGATTATCCACATCAGTAGAAAGACATCTATCCATTTTGTGAACTAATTGATACTGACTATGACAAACTTCCTTTACCCATATGCAATGAGCAATGGGCCTAATATGTTGAGCCCCCACAGTGCGAATGACCAATGTGACTATAGGGTCTGCAGTTCTATATGTGGCTAATGAAGGATATTGCTGTAAATTTTGTAGTTTTCACATTTCTTTACAAATTTCATGATGTCACATCTCATCATGGGCCAATAATAGTCCTATTGTATGACTTTGAATGCTAGATTCTTACCTCCAATATGCGATTTGTAGATTCTGTGATATACCTCGCTTAACACATAGTCAGCTTTTTCTGGCATGAGACACCGCATGTAAGGGATGGAATAATCTTGTCAGTATAGCCTCCTGTCCATGATGGTGTACTAGCCTATTGCCTTCTTTATGCACTTGGCATCATCCAATTTTTCCAGTAAAAGGCCATCACTTAGGTACATTTTGTATAGAGTCATCCAAGTTTTACCGTCAGAGATATGAAACATCTCTTGTTCCGAGACTTCTATGCTTAGGGTTCTAGAACTTCTCGCATATCATGGGCGTATGGCTCGAGATTTTCGGTTGTTGCTTCCTTCGTCAGCTAATCTGTCTTACACTTTTCTTCTTTCAAGACGTGGAGTATTTTCACCCTATCGAATGCCTTGGTCAGACCCTTTGCTTTAACAAGATATCTTGCATGTATTGGGCTAGACACTTCAAATTTTTCGATGACCTAATTGACAATTAGCTCCGAATCGCTGTGAACAAATGAGTTTTTTTGCTGAACATTCCTTTACCATCCTGAGTTCATCCAGCAAGGCTTTGTACTCTACAACATTATTGGTGGCTGGGAATCCGAAAGTCATCGAGTATTTTATATCCGACCCATCTGAAGTTCTCAAGACCGTGCCTGCTCCACTCCTAGATTGGGTTGATGACTCGTCCACATGCAAGATCAAGGTTGGAGCCTCTTCTTGTTGGCGAGTGCCATCACTTGTACCAATGGCATCTAGAACCAAGATCGTCGTTTCAACTATGAAATCCACGAGGGGTTGACCTTTTATGGTCGGTTGTAGTTAGAATTTCACGTCAAACTCACCAAATTCGATGGTCCGCTTGATCAATTGTCCAGATATGTTGGGTCTTTACAGAATCCCTTTTAGTGGATGATCCGTTAAGACAATGATCTTATTGGCCGGTAAGTATGGTGGTAGTTTCCTGGTGGAGTAGGCTAGTGTTAGAGTGATCCTTTTAGCATACGAATAACGAATCTAATGTCTGTCAAGACTTTATTGACATAGTAAACTAATCGTTGCATGTTAGACTCTCACCTGATTAGGACCGAACTTAGCGTTGTATCTGGTATTGCCAAATTGAGATACAACTCCTCACCTTCTTGTGGTGACGTAAAGAGAGGTGGATTAGCAATGTAGTTTTTAGCTCTTGGAAGGCTACTTGGCCATCGACAGTCCACTGAAAACCTTTCGTCTTCATTTCTCTCAAAGCCTTAAAGAAGGAAAAATATTTCTTTACTGACTTCACTAGGAACCGGGAGAGCACCGAGAGTCTCTCAGTGAGTCTCTGGACTTCTTTCATAAATCAAGGTGGGTTTATGTCCGTGATGGCTTTTATCTTCTTAGGATTCACTTTGATTCCTAGGTGAGATATGATAATGCCAAGGAACTTCCCTAAAGTTACTTCAAATACACACTTTGTTGCGTTCAATTTCATTTGGTGTGCTCGAAGCATCTCAAAAGCTTCCCGGAGATCGCAAATATGGTCGTCGGCTACTATATTTTTTATGAGCATGTTGTCTATATATACCTTCAAATTCAACCGATTTTCACCTCTAACATTTTATTCATGAGCCTCTGGTATGTGGCTTTTACATTCTTCAAACCGAAGGGCATGACTTTGTAGTAATACGTCTCTCGATCCATCATAAAAGATATGTACTCTTTGTCATTGAAACTCATCTAAATCTAATTTAGTCTGAATAGGAGTTCATAAAGCTTAATAGTTTGTGTCTAGATATTGAGTCTACCAACATGTCAATTCTTAATAACAGAAAACTGTTTTTTGGACATTCTGTTATTCACATCAGTGAAGGCGATGCATATCTATCATTTCCCATTACTCTTCTTGATAAGTACTACATTTGACAACCAATCTGAAAATTAGATTTATCTTATGAAGCTTGCGTTGAGTACCTTATTGACTTTTTCTCTCATGGCAATCAACTTTTTGATGGAATGATTCCTCCACTTTTACTTGACAGGCTTGTAATTTGGATTGAGATCCAATTTATAGACAATTACTCTAGTCAAAATCCCTGGTATGTCAACTGGTGTCCTGCAAATACATTAGAGTTTTGTTGAAGAAAAGCCATTAACTGTTCACGTAGGTGACCTAATAGTGAGCTTTTGATCTGAACATATTTCTCGGGCTTATTGGGATCTAGAGGAATCTGGTCAGTTGACTCACCAAACTATCAGTGTTGTAATGTAGCTTCATCTCAGAGGTCAAAGTCTTCAATCGTTGATTTGGAATTACCTGATTAACCTGAGATAAATAGCATGTATGGCTGATGACTTGGTCACTTAGGACCTCTCTAATGCTGCATGTTGTCATAAATTTCATTATGAGATGTGGGATTGACGTTACAATTCTAAATGCAACCAAGCAGGGTCGTCCCAGAATAATATTATAGATTGATAGTAAGTAGAACACCAAGAATATAAGCATGCAGGATGCTGTCTTTGGATATATTCCTAGTGTGACCTCTAATTGAATTGTTCTTTAGACTAAAATGGGTTCATTATCTAGTCCGTATATGGGTCCCTTGGCTGGTCTTATTTGGTCCTTTTTTATTCTAAGTTTAAAATAGCATTAAGGTACAGCAAATTTCTTAAATTTTTATTATCAATAAAGAATCGTTTTAGTTACTAGTTAAGTGTATCGTCTAAAACGTGTGCAAATACAATAAGAAGGTCAGAATAGGGAGTTAATACGTGTGTCATATCGTCATTACTAAAACTAATGATATCATTCCTAACTCCTACCATCTACTTATTATTGTTAGAAGTCTTCTCTGAGTGGTCATGTGGATACCATGTTAATCACTCTAGTTGGAACCTGGTTGCATGACTGTTCCTGTTGGCCTAGCTTATCTTTATCTACTCTTCTAGAGGCTTGTTCCGAGTCTTTCAAGACTTATTGAGGTAACCTTTCCTAATGAGAGCCACAATTTCCTTCTATAGAGTCTAACAGTCCTCGATACTATAACCTGGATATTGATGGTAAAAATAGTACTTAAACCGATCTCCTCCTTCCAAGTTCTTGGTCTGCTTGGGTCATTCCAGAACTTCTCATTCTGGATCTGTATGAGGATATTTGTTCGGTTGTCATTCAATTGAGTCAGGTTTAGATGCATGAACTCTCTTCAGACACTCGGCTCTATCCTTGACTGTTTCCTTAGGTGTTGGGGCTGTCTTCATTTCTCTTCTTCCTACTCGTCGATCCTCAATGGTAGTCTATGCTGTGATGTCTCTAACCAAAATTCATAATTAATATCCAAACTTGATTATAAAGAATAAATCCAAATTCTCAACCAATATATATATGTATTTTCAGCACATTCATAACACAATAAAACACAACCACAATAATCCAAATATCCTCATCTTGAAATAAATCTTGAAAGAAATACATAGTCTCAAAAGTATCCCAATAAAATAAAGCAAAACGTAAAAAATGTATCTCTAGAGCATTATTTCAATACTATCTCCAACTGGCCTCAATCTATCACGCTAAAACTCTTTACTCAACTCTAGAATCATTCTTGTCTAACCTACTACTCTGAAAAATAAGAAAAATAGTAAGAGTAAGTCAAATACCCAACAAGTGATATCGGTTTGAAAGCAAATTGGAAATGATAATAATAGTCACAAATATACAATATATACAAGGTAAAACAAGAATTACGAATAATAATATAATATCCCACATATCAATATATTCAAGAAAATACATTTAATTGTTTCTACCATTCAAAGGCACAAGAAAGGCAGATCATTCCAAATACCAATGTAACAAATATCATAACACTTTACCAATAAGAGGCAAGATCCCTTAGAATTCAATCTCATAAGAAATAAAAGGGATCTCTTGATTCGAATATCAGAGTAAATGACCTAAAAACTAAATACAAAGAAACAATATGGATTATACTGAATCCAGATATAGTTAAATCCGACCCATGGATTCTATCGAATATAATACGTGGATTTAATCGAATCCCAACTCATGAGGTATCAACAATAATGAAACATTACAATGAATCTCCTTAGACTTTATTCTGCCGCTGTGAACTAAAGGCCATGTATCTACGACCCCAACGGTTGGGTAAGTATAACGAAGTTATCTGTGATAGCCAACTACCCCTACAATCCTCCCAGCAGCTATACCCGTAGCATGCCGATACCATCCGTGATACCTCTCGCCAAATGATATCCCTGATATCATCTTCTACGATAGTTACATGGTAATAAGCATCCCTCCATAATAATCAGTATACCATTTATCACAATGATACAAAAATCGACATCGGATAAGTTTAGACCACGTTAATATATCGTAATCTCCTATTCGACTAGATACCTTGGTGTTTTCATTTGCTATCCTTAACCTTGACTGTAGGAAGCAAATAACTCAACTACTTACGAAATCAAGTATAACACAAAGAAAGCTTTACAATTTCAATAAAAAAATTATTGTTCGATATTGATAAAGACCATACACACACAATTCAAAGATGATGCAAATAATATCATTACCGGAAGGAAAGCAACGATACCAAGGATAGTTTAAATATTCGATCGAATGCTTTAATATTTTATTGAATCCTTTCCAACTAATTCGGGGTCTCAAAATTACCTCTAAGGCCACAAAATATCCCCAATTTTATTGATACCAAACTGATCCACGATTCACATCTTATTTAACTATTCCAATTAACTCCACAATAATCCTATCAAAATAATAATTATCAATAACCTTCTCCTTAATTAATTAACAATTTCACTATATATATATACATACCCACACAACATTCATACATATATNCCCACATTCCCGCTAACCACCACAACCTCCAACACTCCAGTACCCATCCAGTCAAGCCAAACCACGCCCAAACCCAATCCCACCATACTACGAACCGACCCAAAACCCTAAACAACCACCTTCATCAGACGACCCGAAACCCTAACCCGGACACCTACGCCACAGCCCACCCCAAAACCCTAGCCTCCACCTTCATTCAGAGAAAAAAAAAATCCACAGAGTAGAAAAAGAAGTCCCAAATCGGGTTGTGCCAATTCCTCACCATCATCATCTTTTCCATCTAGTGCTTCATCTTCACTCCCTTAGCTTTGTTCTCATCGTCATCTCCTTCGTCTTCGTCTTAATCGTCAACATCACTTTCACCGCCGTCGCAATCGCCCTTGTCACCGCCGTCGCCGTCATTTGACCGAGCGAGTGCCGCTGTCGCAGCCTGAGTAGCCACACCACTTCGCTCTCTCTCTGCGTATCTGTGGGCTTTGAGGCCCGATTGAGGCAGGTAAGGAAAACAGAAGGAAAAGAAACAAACAAAAACAAAACAACGCAAATAGTAGTGCGAAAACAAAAAA